>OY288271.1:50918831-51091334 GCA_958450335.1 Hibiscus tridactylites
AAATTATCCATGAATTGAGACTTGCATTTTTCCCAAATGCACAGGGATTAACGGATTTGACTTGCCTTTACCGGTAGCCGTTTGCCCCGGGCTAGCTGTACCATTCCCATGGGTACAATCAGTTTTCACCAATCGTGAGAATTGGGTTTTTGCATGTTGACCCCTTTTGATTCTGAACCGAGTGTCCTTGAAGCTGTTCAAGCTAGCCGCTCGGTCATTCGTTCTCATTTCACTTAGGCGAGAGTCTTTCCCGGTTAGCGATGAACATGATGTGATGCATGCAATATGGATTTGAACAAAGAGTTTTAGAATGAGTATGATGTAATGCATCATGAATTTAAACGGAAACTTTTGATGCCTAATTAGCGATGGATATGATGTAATGTATGACTAGAAATTTAATGTTGTGACTGATTATGCTATGAAATGATGTATGAACAGATAATGTAATAAGAAAATATACAAATGTGTATGTGAATAACGGTGTTGGTCGTATAGGTGATTCCCCTTAGGTCAACTTTCATTTAGACATAGAAGAGGTTCCTTGTTACAAGGTAGTCATAGCAGATTCCAACGGATGCCCCTTTGCGTCTGAGAAAATGAAGGTTTTGAAAAAATGTCGAGGATGGATTTTCTTTCTTCTCCAATCGTCTAGAATTTGTCGGATTTGTGATTTGACATCCTTTTTAGCAATCTCTTTCCATAATGAAAGCCCCAAATTAGGTAAAATCACCTTGACTCAACACCGTTATGTCATGGTATGTATGCAAAATAAATGCAAAAAGAAATGAGTTAGTGTCGAATGATCATGATTAATAAGATATAGGACAAACATAAACAAGCAGCCCTATTTATCCCGTCTAGTTCACCTAGGTTATCCGCATGGCTCTAAAGGGGTAGGCTTTCTAGTTCGCTACATGCAGTTTTGGTTCTAGGAGGTACTCGAATTGTCCTTGTTGTCCCCTCCTAAGGGTAGCAAGGCCCCCGGTCATCACCCATTATAGGCTCATTTCAACCGAGTTCAATCCGAGGGGACCCTTTAGCTATATCTGCACGGAGAAACGATATTCCCACGAAGATATAGGGTATTCGAGCCCCGAAGGTACTTGCTAGGCCTACACTGAGGAACTATATCCCCACGAAAGCACTAGCGTTATCCCCCCACTTAAACGAATGGATGTATATGCGAAAAAATTAATACGTTCGAAATAGACTCGCGTTTATAAACAAATATCGGTTAAATTTGTCACTTTAGTTCGCAACCTTCGATATTAATTAAGTGGTAAAGTTTTCTTGGCCTGACTCTCTTTTTTGTTTTTTGAAAACAAAAAATTATCCCCAGCGGAGTCGCCATCTGTAGCGACGTCTTTTTTTGAAAAACACACGTATGGAGGTGTATGTATATGGTTTAGTGGAAATGATATTTTAGAAATTTTGAAATGGGGGTTAAAAGGGAATTTTCGGAAATTGAGGGGTAAAACTGGATTTTTAGAAAATTGTTTGGAAATAAGGGAACTTGAAAAAAAGGTTTTAAAAAAAATGGAAGGAGTTTGAAAATAGATTTTGGAAAAAAGGAAGGAGTCGCCACCGGCCACTTTGAAATGGTAGATCGGACACCGGAAATTGAAACCAGAGATTCGAAAAGGGTTCGAGAGTCGGTTACACGCGAGGAAGGGCTAGCACCCTCGACGTGCCCAAAATTGGTACCTAAACTTTACCGCTTAATTAAAATCAAATTTTGCGAATCGAAGTGACAATTTTAACCGAGATTTGATTATGTACGCGAGTAAATTTCGAAAATCCTAATATTCGGAAACGAACGTCCGAACCACCACCACTACGACTGGTACTGGCCTCGTTCGTCCCCGAATAGAAGGACATCGCACTTTTGAAAACAATTTTAGATTTTTTTGAAAAATAAAAAAAACAAATGCATTAGTACAAAATTAAATCTAATCTAAAGTCCTACGGCTCCAAAGGAGTCGATATCCGAGCTTTCGGAATATCATTCCCACGCGGAAACCGGGACCGTGCGTGCTATAATTATAATTACAAGTTAAGAAAATGCATGCTAAAATATATTCGAACGACACAAAAAAACTAAGCTATATGCATATTTAAACCAAGAATTTACACATAATGAAACCACATGTTAAAAAAAACAAGACTAGTATTAAAAAGCATACGAACCCATATATATATAAAAAGCATATACCACAAATTATATATTCACATTGAACAAATGTAAAAATGGTAAAAAGTATAAAAACATGAATATAATATAACAAAAACAGAATGCAAAGTCAAAGATTAAAAATATGTACGGACAAGGACCAATATGGTAATAATACCATCAAAAGAAAAAGATTAAAAAGTAAATCTGGGACCCAATTGAAAAGACGCGTAAAGACCTAAGGATTGCGAAAGTAATTTGACCACTAGAAAACAGATTAAAATCAACCAAAACGACATGGGGACGAGATTGAAAATTTTGGAAACTTGAAGGGACCGAGGACGGGATTTACAAACACGGAAGCCCTTACGGGGTAATTTTAAAATGCGGAGGGGCAGAAACGGAATTATACCATTTTTTAAAAACAAAATACTATAAATGCAACGTTTTCAGACGTTTTAAGGCTTTTGGCATTTTATTTAAAAAACACAAAAAACTTTCCCATATTTTCCCTTTTTAAGAGCTAGGGTTTGTGAAATCGGTTACCAAACCGTACCGGCCGCCATAGTCGTCGCCGGTGAACCAGTAAACCGATTCCCCTTTTCCTTGAATCCCCCTCATCAATACCAAAAGCTATGTTGCCCAAAATCCGAGGTTAAAAATAAAAAAAAACTTTTTTTTTGAAACCGAAAAGCCTCTTCTCGCCGGTGTCCCTTTCGGAACGGAAAAGACTCTGTTCCCCTCACCGATGTCTCACCTTATGGGACCTAGTCGAGGGTCCGATGGTTTATTGACGACGGGAGAAGAAATGACACATGACACAATGGGGACTAGGTCGACGGAGCAACGAACGGTAAAAAAAACAACTCTCCTCTTTTCTTTTCTTTTTTTTTTGATTGTGCATGCAAAATAAAAAAAATAAGAGATCAGATACCTTCTAGATCAATATTGTTTTTGTATTGATTTTTCTGACAATTGCCCGAATGTTACAACGTTTTTAGGGTTTCGGTTTTTATAACCGAAATTACAGAAGAATAAGACAAATGTTGTTGACTTTTTTTCTCTGAGTTGTTCTGGATCTGTCTTCTGAGGCTCTTGGTTGGTTGCGTGTTGCTTTGGTTCTGAACCATTTAATGTTTTGATGCATTTTTCCTTTTTTGGACCATCTAACCACTGTTTTTTCCTTGTTCTGGCTGTTGGGACCTCGATCTGGTGATGGTCCGGCGTGGATGTGTCGGACGGACGTACGGGAGACGTGGTTCCCGTGTTCATCAGGGACCGTTAGATCACGTTTGATCCGAGGGCCGTGATTGCTTGCGGCGCGAGACGAGGTGGGGAACCCTTAGGGTTTCGGGATGAAGGGATCTGGACCGTTGGATGGTCCCAGATCCGATGGCGCTGGGTCGTGCGGCGCTGGGGCATTAGGAGAGCTTCGCTAGGGTTTCTCCTCGGTTAAAATCTGGACCGTTGATCGCTGGCTTGATCCAACGGTTCATGATCTGGGCGGCGGCTGGATAAAAGGATAAACATGTATTAGGGTTTTTGTTTGGGACTATGGGCTTGCATTATATTTTGTAGTGGACTGGCCTAAATAAATTGGGTCCTTATTATTATTCATATTGGGTTTATTTATTTTATCTGTTTTGTTTATTTGTGTTACCATAATAATAATAATAATATATAATATATAAATGACAGCACGTAGTAATAATAATAATAAGAAGAAGAATTAATAACATTAACTCACACAATAATAAAAATAATAGTAATAGGTGATAGAAATACCTAATATATAATATATTATGCTAATAGTAATGATAATATAAAATACACAATAATAATAGTAGTAATAATGACAATAATACTAATAAAAATATTAAGATAATAAATACAAGACATATATAGGGATAATGCTAATAGTAACACATGTGTACATATATTTTCGTTTTCTTTTTTTTCTTTTTTCTTTTAAGCCCAATACAAGCCTTGAAAACATAATCAAAAACGAGTTTAAGATTCGAGACAAAATTAGTGATTACAGTACTCTATCGTAAGGTCATAGTCCTTAAGAAGCTCTAACCACCTACGATGTCTAAGGTTCAACTCCCTCTAAGACATCAAGTACTTCAAGCTCTTATGGTCGGTATATACGATGCACTTCTCACCATAGAGATGGTGTCTCCAGATCTTCAAAGCAAACACTACGGCGGCTAACACTATATCATGAGTGGTGTAGTTCTTCTCATTAACCTTCAACTGCCTCGAAGCATAAGCTACCACCTTACCTTCTTGTATAAGCATACAACCCAATCCTACGTATGATGCATCACTATAAACAACAAATTCTCTTCCCGGTTCAGGCTGAATCAAAATAGGAGCTTCGGTCAAATCTTTCTTCAACTTCTCAAACGCTTGTTGTCTTGCATCTGACCACTCATATGGGACATTCTTCTAAAGCAACTTAGTCAAAGGAACCGCTATCCTAGAAAATCCCTCAACAAATCTTCTACAATATCCCGCCAAACCTAGGAAATTGCGGATTTCTGTCACTGACTTCGGTTGTTTCCAACTCACTATGGCTTCAATCTTCTTGGGATCCACACAAATCCCCATAGCCGAGATCACGTGACCTAAGAAGACTGCCTCCCTAATCCAAAACTCACATTTGCTTAGCTTGTCATACAACTGATTCTTAAACAAGGTCTAAAGCACTAACCGCAAATGCTCATCATGTTCTTCTTTGGTCCTAGAGTACACTAATATGTCATCTATGAACACTACCACAAACCTGTCCAAAAACTCATGAAACACATGGTTCATCATATCCATGAAAGCTGTTAGAGCGTTAGTCAACCCAAAAGGCATCACCAAGAACTCATAGTGCCCATAACATGTACGCAAGGTTGTCTTCGGTATGTTCACATCCTTTACCTTCAACTGATAGTACCCGGACCTCAAGTCAATCTTCGAAAACATGGAAGCACCTCTCAACTGATCAAGCAAGTCATCTATCCTAGGCAAAGGGTACTTGTTGTTCACTGTCACCTTATTCTACTGCCTAAAATCTATACACATCCTCATACTATCGTCCTTCTTTTTCACAAACAAGACCGAAGCACCCTACAGAGAAATACTAGGCCTAATGAAACCTCTATCGAACAACTCCTGAAGTTGTGTCTTCAACTCTTTCAACCCTTTCGGTGTCATTCTATACAGAGCAATAGACACTGGTGCAGAATCAGAATATGTCTCAATAGCAAATTTGACTTCTATATCTGGAGGCAAACCCGACAACTCTTTCGGAAAAACACTCGAAAAATCACACAATGTCATGATGTCTTACGGTCTAACCTCACTCATATTCGAATTCATCACATAAGCCAAGTAATCCTGGCAACCTAAAATCAACAACTTCTGAGCTTCTAAAGCAGAAACAACATTGGAAAAGAACCTAACGTTCTCACCAACTACCAGAACCTCAAAGTCATCTGTAAGCCTCAAGGAGACTCTCTTGGTCTTAAAGTCAACCTTAGTTCTATGCTCTGCGAGCCAATTCATGCCCAAAATCACGTCAAACCATAGAACGGTAACTCCATCATATCAACCAGAAACACGTGGCCTTGAACCATCAAGGGACACATTCTATACATTTTCCTAACTACCGCTGTATCACCAAAAGAGCTAGTAACATTCACACTTACCTCTAACTATTCATATGGTAACCCTAATGACCTTGCGTGCTCACCCAAAATGTAAGAATGTGTCGACCCCGAATCTATTAAAGAAAGCAAACTCAAATACTGTAACGAGAAATTACATGCAATGATATCCGTGTCATTCCCAGCCTCTCTTTGAGCATACACCCTAGCCGGTCCTCCTCCATCGGGCTGAACTGCCACTACATGAGCTAAGTTCCTTTGACCCTCGTTCCTCGACTGAAAATTACCTCGACCGCGCCTATGGCCTCTTTGATGCTCAAAATCCCTAGCTCGAGCCGGTCCGCCTCTAGTCGGGTGTGGACAGTTATGCCTCATATGATCTTAGGAACCACAGTTCCAACATGGCCCAAAGGTACCCGTACACTCGCCCTGGTGGCGTCTCCCGCATCTAGTGCACTCCGAAGTGTGTACAACAGCTTCTTGGCCCTAATGGCTCCATCCATAATTATCAACCCTATGTTTCGAATCAAGCTGAGACCTCCTATCCCTATGTCTCTTAGCATGATCTTTATCCCAATTCGCGTGTCTCTTCCCAAAATCGGACCCACTAACACGAGCACTGGAGCCCAAGTTCTGCTCAATATCCTTGGCCCTAGAGACCAAAACATCAAACTTAGTGTAGTCAGAGGCAAGCATGTAGGTCTTCACATCTCGAGTCAACCCATACCAGAAGCGCTCACACCGTTCCCTCTCACTAGGAACCAACTCAGGTGCATATTGGCTCAATCTCACAAATTGAACCTCGTACTCTGACACGGTCTTGTTACCCTGAACCAAGGCTATAAACTCACTCTTCTTCTCGTCCAAATACCAAACTCCGAGATACTTCCTTTTAAAGGCATTTCTAAAGAACTTTCACGTGACATCCGCTTCGGCCATACCCAAAGTAACAGTGGTCCACCAAGTGTATGCGTCCCCCTGAAGCAAGGAGACAATGCAACCCAACTTCCAGGCGTCTGAGCATCCATCTGACCCAAGATGCATGTAGTATTCTCAAGCCACGTCTCCGAACCCTCGGGAGTCATCCCACGGAACTAGACTCCGCCCAAACTACGGAGCCTCTCTAAGGGTAATCCTGACCCCGCACTCTAAGATGGTGTTGCAGCTTGTACACCGGCCAAAGCTGTCTGAAAAGCTCCGGCTATGGTCTGGATCAAATGGGTCATGTCCGTGCCCGCTGGACCCTAACCCGCCTGACCCCCAACACCTCCAACATTAGCATCGGCTTGAGGCCCATTACCATCACCTCCGACTTGCACACCAGCCTAAGGTACGTTACCTTCACCACCCACTCCATTACCACCGGGAACATGAGGAATAGGAGGCTCACCCTCGGGTGCCTGGTCACCTGCTCTAGGTCACCCTCTCGGTCTCACCATATCAAGATAGGATCTAAAACAACAAACACACAACACACAAGAAAACGTTAGGTTAGCAAAAGGGTAATGACTTAGGTTCTCAAGCTCAGTAAACCAAAAACCATTTTTCGACAACAACACCTAATAATGGGGACATTGGACTAACCTTTAACTAACAACAAGGCCACTAAAACATGCTTTCAAACACCGTACTAGCAAGCAAACTTCAAGCATACATGGTACAACACTCATCGAGATATAGCAACAACATAGCACATAAAACTTACCTCACTTACCTACCCGAGGTCTCGAAAACCTCAGGCTCTGATACCACTAAATGTAACCCCCTCGCCTCGGTCTGGACGACTGACCGGTCCGAGTAGGTCATACGGGGAAAACCGAAGTGAAACCCGTTAAGACTCCCCTTCGGTTAGCAACCCTAGAAAATTTATTTTAAACATTATCTTGTCTAAAGGCATTCATACATCCTATATGAGATAAGACAACAGAAAGACAACGAAGCGATGTGAAGCAATCAAAACAAGCAATTCAACAACCCATTTTAGCCTTTACAACAGGCCGTATCGATACGCCTTGACTTGGTCAACTACCCAAAGTCAACATAGGGAGACCGTATCAGTACACTGGTTGACTGTACCGATGCGCCCTCAACGGTCAACTTCTCACGGTCAAACGATAAATATTGTACCGATACACCCAAGACTCGTACCGATACGCCAAAATCTCATCAATTTCTTAGATTTCCAGAGAGCTTTTGGCGTATCGATACACCCACGTGTACCGGTACACTAGGCTTAAACTGAGCCCCAAAGTGTAGGATTGTATCGATACGGCCCTTGGGCGTACCGATACGCCCTGCACTGCAAGACTCCATTTAGCTGCAAAACGAACCAAGACTCAACTCTAGATGCATTTTATGACTCATCTAGCAACATACCAACACTCACACATCATTTAGCAACCAAGATTAAGCATGCGATGCTACTTAACCGAACTAACGTGGCATCCAACACAAGATAAGCACTTAGGTAGGAAAGTTGCATAAAGACATACATGACTTCACCATTTCATCCATAGGCAATAAACACACACATAGACATTTCATAGCAAGGTTTCACATGCTTTTCAGACAACACATAAACAACATCATAACCAAAGATTTCAAGCCACATCAAAGGCATTAACATCAAACCACACATACGAGTTTAACAACGCTCATACAAAAACACATAGCATTAACAATCCAAACATGCTAGCACATCAACAAGTCAAAATAAGGAGTTGAACACCAACCTCATACAAGTCTATACCCCCATTGTCTAGGCATTATTACAAATACTTAAATCATACTTGAGCTACTTGAAAACTTGAAAAAGCTCCTCCCTTGCCCACTTGCCTTCCGAAACTCTAACGATCTACATGTTGGGAAAAAAAGAGTGTAAGCTTGCTAGCTTAGTGAGCGAAGCTCTAAAAACTCATCAACAATGCAGTTTTTCAAAACACATTTTAAATTGAAAGTTAAAACATTTCGATACACGAAGAGGAAATACAATCAACCCAAACACATGGTTTGCACAAGCACAACCAACACACGATGGGACCACACATCACCGTTTGACTAGTAGTTTTCCGATGGGACCACACATCACCTTACTCTTCTACTAGTCACTACCGGTGGGACCACACATCATCGTAGTTACGACAACCATCACATGAGGTTTGACACCAACAACGACTACACAACAACATCAAACGAAAGTAAAGGAAATCCACAAATCACACACAATATCTCAACAATTGATCATGCACCTACATTTAACAATCAAGGTAAAATTTAGCAAACTTACACTTGGGTTTAGGTTAGCCTTCGAGGCTCCACCCAAACCCTCAAGAACCCTTTTCGAAATCAAATCTAGTTCAAAACATTTTCACTCACCGATGAAACTCAACTAGAAGCCGAAACACCGATATCAAGTCTCCAAATTCCTCAGAATCGTGCCCGAAGCCTCTCCAACAGTTTCCCTTGATTCTAACCAATCAAGAACAATACATTACTCAACCAAATCACCACAAAACACTATCAAAACCCTGAACCACAACCACAAGCTAAATTCTTACAATTTCAAACTAAAGTCAATACCATAAATCCTATTTTCGTACTCCCTTATAAACTAGCAGAAAATCGATGATTCCAACACTCAAAACACCATTAATTACCTTCAAAACAACCCTTAAGCATTAACAAATCATCAGGCCAACTCCCTAACACCAAACTACTCCTAGAACCCAAGTTTTCACCTATTTTAAAACACCCACAAAACTCATTTCGGGATTCTTGATAAAAACTAACCATTTTAAGATATATTACATCTAAGGGCAAGTTTAAACCACAACTTAACTCTACAAGTCAAAAACAAATCAAAAGGTCATTAAAGTTTCATCCTTTAACTTCAAAACTTGAAAACTTCAAAAACTTTAATAGTGATTTCTATGAAAAACTAAAACTATAGAAATGTTAGAAATGATGAGGAGAAATAAAAAAATATGCTTACCTTGAAGAGAGCCCTTGAATTGATGAAGAAATTTGATGAAATAGTGTTTATAGGTTAAGGGGGTGGTTTAACGTGAAATTTTGAGAAAGAAGACGATGAATAGCATTTTCAAAAATCCTCTTTCTTTCATCTTATTTCCTTTTATTTTAAAATTACTAGTTTGCCCTTAATGAGCCACAAACCCACTTTAATTAAAACCAAAGTCCAATTTAATTTAAAACGATCCCACGACTCAAACCAAAGTCCAAGATTTTGTGCTACTAACGTCTATGGATCCAAAGCAATTTGGATAATAAAAATTACTTGATTGTCTTATGATAGGTGTGATGGAGAGTGATCAACAAGTCAAACTTTTAGGGGGAGCTCCATGCACACTTAGGAAGAACACTTGAAGAAGGAAGACTTCACATCCTCCCTTGGGTTCAAGTGTGGTAAAATCTAGTTGTTTTTGCTTTTATTTGATTTATTTTTTCATTTATTTCAACTAGATGATCGTATATGTTGAACTAACATTTTAATGGTGCTTTGAGTATGGGGGAGCCATTTTAAAACCAAAAATTCAAAATTTTTGTCATATCTTCAAACCTTCTAAGTTATTTTGAACTTAATGTCTTTTGAATTCTTTTTGATGTAACAAAGGGGGAGAAATGATTTGAAAAATTGAATTTTCAAATGAATAAGGGGAGCTCAAATTGACTTCAATTTTTTCATCTCTTATTCATATTTTTAAACTTAAAGAGGGAGAATCCCAAACAATTTTTCAAGTTAGTTTTATTATATCAAAAAAGAGGAGATTGTAGAACTAATATTTTGATATAATAATTGAAAAATGGTTTGGACTAATTTGAAAAGAATTCAAAATTTGTCTTTGAGTCCAAACAACTTAAATTTATGTTTGAGGGATCTTAAAAGGTTTTTGGCAAAGTTTTTCATGCTTTTAAATAGTCAAACTTGAATTTTTAGGTTGCCCGTACCGATACGGTGTAACCCGTATTGATACCTTTTCCCCAGGTTTTGTCACTGTCAAAACTCGTATCGAAACAGGCTTTGTCGTTTCGATACGGAGAGGGATCGTTTCGATACGCCAGGTAAGTGTAGCGATCCCCATTTTAATAACCCCAACGGCTATTTTCCCAACGGTCTTTTAAATGTCATACTGTACCGATACGCCATCAAGTGTATCGATACGCTTAGGCTGGCAAGAGCCAACGAGTAGTTTCTGATGAAGGTCGTACCGATACGAGTCCACGCGTATCGATACGGAAGGTTGCAGAACATCATTAAAGATGGGAAATAAAGTCTCCTACGACTCCAATTCAACCCCAACGGCTAGTAACGACTACAAACTCAAGAAGAAGTATAAAAGAGACCTCCAAGCATCTAGTAATGGTTAATGCTTCAATTGTTACAACATTATGATGACAAATTGTGTCTAGAGCTTTAATTGTACATTCCTTGCTTATACAACACTAGTGAGCTAAATATTGTTAAATTTGTTCAAGTGTTTTAGGTTTTGGGTGAGAGCTTTATAGTGCAAACATATACCTTCTAGAGGGATTTCTAGTTTGTTAAGTCATTCTTGTGTAATAGAGTGTTTGATCAAGCTTTGAGTATAAAGCTTGACCGTTAGAACGGTTTCCTCCGAAATTAAGAAAAGGGGACAAAATTCTTAGTGAATTTATTTGGAAATCCTTAGTGGGAAGCTAAGGTAGTGGATGTAGACCTTGGTTAAAAGGTTGAACCACTATAAATCCTTGGATAAATTGTCTATCTTTTCATTCCCACAAAACACCCAAATATCTCACTTCTCCACACTTGGCGAGCAAGAACGATTGAAGGAATCGAGCACCGAACATCCCAACATAAATGTCGTTAAGTGACTGTTATAAAATTTGGTATAATAATACATTTAGTCCTTCACATTTATACATTCAATTAATTTAGTTCTAATTCGAAACAATTCACTAAATTTAGCCTTCGTTATTTACGCATTCTTTCAATTTGGTCCTCAAAGCAAAATTTCAAAGTATGATAACATGATAAATAATTACAATTAAATTTTTATAGGAACTCGAAAACTCGACTCGAATCGGAAAAAAATTCAAATAAAGTTTGAGTTGTAAAATATGACGCGTCAACTCGAATAACACAAATTTTTTTGACTCGACTCTATCGAACGTTCATGTCTATCTTAAGATATGACGCGTCAACTCTAATAACTCGAAATATTCGAATATTTTAAATCGGTTTTTCTTTTAAATCGAATATTTTTAAAATAGAATATTTAATATTTTCATATTTAAATCACATCGATTATTTAATAACAACTTTAAATATTCGATTTAAAAGAAAAAAAATTGATTTAAAATATTTGAATATTTAATTAATTTTTTATAGAAACTCGAAAACTTGACTCGAATCGAAAAAATTTCAAATAAAGTTTGAGTTGTTAAATATGACGCGTAAACTCGAATAACTCAAATATTTTGACTCGACTCGATCGAACACTCACCTCTATCTTAAGATATGACACGTCAACTCGAATAACTCGAAATATTCGAATATTTTAAATCATTTTTTCTTTTAAATCGAATATATTTTTAAAATAAAATATTTAATATTTTCATATTTAAATCAAATCGAATATTTAATAACTACTTTAAATATTCGATTTAATTTAAAAATATTTGATTTAAAAGAAAAAATGATTTAAAATATTCGAATATTTAATTAATTTTTATAGGAACTCAAAAATCCGACTCGAATCGAAAAAATTTCAAATAAAGTTTGAGTTGTAAAATATGACGTGTCAACTCGAATAACTCAAATTTTTTTGACTCGACTCGAACGAACGCTCACCTCTATCTTAACATATGACGCGTCAACTCGAATAACTCAAAATATTCAAATATCTTAAATCATTTTTTCTTTTAAATCGAATATTTTTTAAAATAAAATATTTAATATTTTCATATTTAAATCACATCAAATATTTAATAACTACTTTAAACATTCAATTTAATTTAAAAATATTTGATTTAAAAGAAAAAAATTGATTTAAAATATTCGAATATTTAATTAATTTTTATAGGAACTCGAAAACTCGACTCGAATCGAAAAAAATTCAAATAAAGTTTGAGTTGCAAAATATGACGCGTCAACTCGAATTTTTTTGACTCGACTCGGACGAACGCTCGCCTCTATCTTAAGATATGACGCGTCAACTCGAATAACTCAAAATATTCGAATATTTTAAATCATTTTTTTCTTTTAAATCACATCAAATATTTAATAACTACTTTAAATATTCGATTTAATTTAAAAATGTTCAATTTACAAGAAAAAATGATTTAAAATATTCGAATATTTAAAGTAATTATTAAATATTTGAATATTTAAAAGAAAAAATATTTAAAATAGTTATTAAATATTCAAATATTGTAAATCTTTTTCTTTTAAATCAAATATTTTTAAATTAAATTGAATATTTTAAGTAGTTATTAAATATTCAATGTGATTTAAATATGAAAATATTAAATATTCTATTTTAAAAAAATATTTGATTCAAAAGGAAAAAATGATTTAAAATATTCGAATATTTTGAGTTATTCGAGTAGACACGTCATATCTTAAGATATAGATGAGTGTTCGATCGAGTCGAGTAAAAAAATTTCGAGTTATTTGAGTTGACACGTCATATTTTACAACTCAAACTTTATTTGAATTTTTTTCGATTCGAGTCGAGTCGAGTTTCCGAGTTCCTATAAAAATTTAATTGTAATTATTTATCATGTTACCATACTTTGGAATTTTGCTTTAAGGACCAAATTGAAAGAATGCATAAATAACGAGGGCTAAATTTTTTGAATTGTTTCAAATTAGGACTAAATTGGTTGAATGTATAAATATGAAAGACTAAATATGTTATTATACTAAATTTTATAACAGTCACTTAACGACTTTTAACGTCTAGTTACCATTTTGTTGTAAAACATAAAGTTTAATTGCCATTTTGTGATTTTTAAAAGTTTGATTACCATTTTATATTTTTTACCAAAGTTCAGTGATCGTCTGCGTACTTTACCCAAAAAAATTGTGTGGTATAAAATAATTTAAATAATAAATTTATTCTTAAAAAGTTAGCTTTGGTTTTTAGGGAAATTAAAGAAAGATAAAAAAAAGTCATATAAAAATTATTGAATTTTCCAAGATGACCATTTGAATCGAAATGTTAAAATATAAAAATGACAAGAAACAAAAGAAAGAACCATTAAAAAAAAGAAAAAAATGATTTTTTTTTTGATAATATGCATGTCCGTCTTACAGTCCATATTCGGGGTGCGTGACTGTCCCTCCCAACAATGTCGTCTCCAAGGATCGAACTCACATTCTCTCATTGAGAGTGAAATGTGCCTTACCAATGCACCCAACCTTTGTTGGTAAAAAAACGATTTTATTAGTACAGAGGGGATAGAAAGAAAAGAAGTTAAAAATTCCATCAGAATTGATTGGCTCCTCGATTATGTAATAAACTCTGGTTTTACACTTCCTTGATCAAAAAAAAAAAAAAAACTCTGGTTTTACGCTTCTTCTACGCTGCTTCGTATGTTTAAAACGCGGGAGAGAATAAAGGAGAAACTCAGCCGCCTTTTGGCCTTGCTTGATCTGATTTGACTCCTTTACAAATTCGATTTCAAAGCTTTGATCTTTGCTCCAAACAGGTATACATAGTTCTTTTTTATTTTTCCCCATTTCTCATTTTTTTGCTTGCTTTTAAGTCTCAGATCTGCTATACTTTTTCCCCTTCCAGTTTATGGTCTTTTTGTTCATTATTTTTCACTTCAATCCATTTGTTCGTGATTTATACTAACCCATCTCTTTGAATCTCACTCTATTTTTCGTTTAACTTACGGTTTCTTAAAGCTTCAGTTAGTGTAAAGCTCAAAGTTTTTGTTCACTCCAAAGTTAATGGAATCTTAACTTTAACTATTTTTTACCTCAAAAGTTAATCTTTTTGATGATAAATAAGCACGGGGTTTTCTTTATACTGATTATTATTGGATTTCCTTGATGGGTTTTTGTTTGTTTGTTGTGATTTCCTATTTTGAAACATTTTATCATTACTCTACTGCTTGGATTACTGATTTCTGATGAAACTTCCGTCTAGCTTTAGCAGTTTCTTGTGATTAGGAAGAATGGGATACATAGGGGCACATGGTGTAGCAGCTTTGAAAAGATACAAATACAGTGGTGTGGATCATTCTTACCTTGCTAAATATGTTTTGCAACCCTTTTGGAGCCGCTTTGTCAACTTCTTCCCTCTTTGGATGCGTAAGTTCATCGTTTTTTGTTTCTTTTTAAATGCTTTGAATAACCATAGTTTTATTTGCTGCTTCATTTTGTAAGCTTCTTAAGTCTTGATATTTGTTTTAAAGAACTGGTTCCTATCTAGTATCTACATCTTTATGAATGATACTACTTGAATATGACTATATGTAGTGGATTTTGCTATTTGATATAAAATTGGACTTACAGGAAGGGAATGGAATTATCAATGCGAACGTTTAAATTTGAACACTATATCATGCTTCAATTGAGCTTAAGTATTTGCCATTTCTAGTAATATTTTCTGACACTAACGGATTTATGTTTCTGTATGTTTTCACTACCGGCTTGGTGTTTTCTCCAGACCAAACATGGTATGTTATGCTTACAAGTTACGACTTCTAATTTGCGATTTCATTGAACATGCAAACTTGTACATGTATGTGCGAATGGGTTGCATATGCATGTAATACTTGTTTTATTTGATTACTAATTTGTTATGTTTTTGTTTCTTAAGATAACACTCACAGGATTTATGTTCTTGGTTACATCAGCAGTGCTTGGCTATGTAAGTGGGAACTCTCTCTCTGCTTCTTCCTATTTTCTTCAATGTTATATTCATGTTGATTTTAGATACCTGGTCTGCCCTGTTTGACTTGATATGATGTTTTTCCCTCGTAGTTTTTTAGTTATTTTCTGCAAATTCTCTTTGGTAAATACTCTGCATCAGTTTGAAACAACTCCTCTGTAAATCTTTGGTTCCAATTTATGTTAATCAATGAATATCTTCTAACTTTCAGATTTAAGGAGATGGGAATTTGTGGTCTATCTATTGTAGTTTGAATTCTAGCCATTTCCCTCATGTGTGGTTGGGTTGGATCAGATGTATGTATATTTATACTGAACTTCATTTAAGGAATCATGGTGGTCCCCCCCCCCCCCCCCAATCCTGACATTGGAATCAATTTAACAAATTTAGTGAGAAAAAGAATTTTAAAGCTATGGTGATTAGAAGTGGTATTGTATGTAAATAGTATTTAAACAATGAGAAGGGTATTGATCTGACTTGATTACAGTGATTAACCTGGTAGAACCATAATTTTCTTTCTTTTTCGCATGCTCTTGCAATTTAGTATAGAAATAAATTTAATTTCTTCCGAGGGCAATTTCTGTGTTTGATACACAACTGTTTTGTGTTGACTGTCTGACGATACATGTTGTTTTTGCTATTATCTTTCCATTCGGTTTATTTATTTATTTATATCGCTGTACTGTTTCAGGTTTATTCCCCTCAGTTGGATTCACCCCCACCAAGATGGGTTCATTTTGCACATGGGTTACTTCTATTTTTATATCAGGTTTATACCTCCTTGCTGGCAATGTATCCAAAGTTCTTCTTCGTCTTGTTCCCTTGGTGTGTTATGTTGTACTTTTATTTTTAGTTTTGTTCTTTTTGACATGTTGGCAATTACCTGCTAGACTTTTGATGCTGTGGATGGGAAGCAAGCCAGAAGAACAAACTCCTCTAGTCCACTTGGAGAACTTTTTGACCATGGTAATTTCATGTTATCATGTCTTTGCTCCATCCTATACTATTTTTTCAGAACATTTTCTGACGAAATAATTATTTTTGGATGTCCTGAAATATTACAGGGTGTGATGCGCTTGCATGTGCGGTATGTATTTAACTTGTTGCATTACTTAACAATGGCTAATAAAGTCCCTCATCATATAAGATTCATTCTTTTCACAGTTTGAAACTATGGCCTTCGGGAGCACTGCCATGTGTGGAAGGGACAGTTTCTGGTTCTGGGTAATTTCAGCTGTCCCATTTTATGGAGCTACATGGGAACAGTAAGTAATCTGAAGTGTCTTCCCCCTCCCCCCCTCCTGTAGGAAACCATACCATACCTTGTGCTTTTTTCTATTACTTGGTTTATTCTAAACGGCCTTGCAAATTTGTTTCCAATTGCTCCTTTTTCTTGCAAACTCTGCAATTTTGTTAGGTAATTGGTTGAAAAAATGTTGTGATATTTTATGTTGTATTTGGGGTATTTTAAGTATGTTGTTTGCTATGTATTCCTCTTGTATGTATCCATCCTTGCTACATAAGATTTAAGAAGGGCATTATGGTTTCTAACTTTTTTTTTCATACAGTTGAAGGTTTAGCAGTGCTGATACTTCTGTTGTTTTTCTTTTATATTTTCAGCTATTTCACCAATACGCTGATCCTTCCTGTAGTTAATGGGCCAACTGAGGGTCTTGCTCTGATATATGTAATGCACTTTTTGACAGGATTTTTTGGTATGTTTCCTCTTTTGGTGTGTTACTTGTGCCGTTGACAGCGTGTACTTTGAAAACTTTGTTTTACTTAGTCGTCATGCTTTGACATTTTGAACTTTTATTATATATTTTCTCCTCTATGTTCTTTTTTCTTTCTCCTTTACTTTTATAATTGCAGCTTCTTTTTTCCCCTTCAAGGTGCCCAGTGGTGGGCTCATCCATTTGGACAATCCATACCCATCTTCAGTTGGGTACCTTTTCTTAATGGTAAGCTTTTTTTTATTATTATTTTTCCTTCAAAGTTGAACAATTATCAGCTAATGCCTTTATCAGTCGATGCAGCAAAAAAACTGTAAAAGCAATATATGGTATATCTTCATCTTGATGTTGCTGCTGTTTCGGCAATGTTCCTATTCTACAATCCTATGCTGTCATTTTTCTTGATCATAAGCTATTTGATGTATCTGGTGTTTCCATGTATTTCTTTAGATTGCCAAAACCTAGTTGCAAATGGTGGACCGCATTATAAAATTATTATCTACTAAGGAATAACACTTTTATCTGTATATGCATTTGATATTTGATTAGATAATTTTATATTATCATTATTGTTTCATAAGAAATGCGAGTCAAGCTTAGCTAATTATTCTTGCTCTATTGTTATTTTTATTATTTTTTCTAAGTTACTCTTGTTTTTTTTTTCAAAAAAAAATTTATCTCATTTACTTGGTTGTTGCTTTTGCAATCATTTTCTTCAACTTCTATTATTTCACCGTTATTTGCTTATTTGTTTTCTTTTTTGGGTTCAGAAATTCCAACATACAGAGCTGTGCTGTATTTTATGATAGCATTTGCTGTTATACCTACTGTTAGTTGCAAGTAAGTGGTTATCCATATCTTAATATTTTCAATTTAATTGAGTTTCATGGTGAAGCTTCTCATGCTTTCTTTTTGGCATTCTCGTAGCCTTGCAGTAGAGATGTGAATGGTTAGGCTCAGTTGCTTTTATATTTTGCAGAACAGTTTCTTCAATTTTAGCCAGTTTTAGTCTTATTTTATAATTTCTCATGCTTTCATTTTGGCATTCTTGTGGCCTTACACTAGACCTTTTGATTACGAGGATAGTTACATGATCTAATCAGTGTCATCATCAATGTTCACATGCATGAAACCATCTCATTCCAGTCTAGGGTTCTTTATATTATTGATGCTAGGGATCTTCGGTTAATGTCAGCATAAGCTTCTCTCAAGTCCTTGTACATTTTCTATTGCAGTATACAGAATGTCCATAAGGTCGTTCAGGCACGGAAAGGAAGCATGTTGTTGGCAGTAGCAATGGTGATTGTGTTATAAATTACTTGCTCCTTCCTTCCTTCCTTCCTTGTATGCATAATTGCTTAAATGATGTTTTCTTGTTCTTTCTTGGCAGCTTTATCCATTTGTTGTACTCATGGGAGGAGTGCTTGTTTGGTAAATTGAACCCTTCCATTTTTTTAATTTAGCTATTATTTCATTTTGGCCTTACATGGAAACTTTATTCGTTTTTCTTTCACTGTGAAGGGATTATCTATCACCCTCGGATATCATGGGAAACTACCCACACTTAGTTATACTAGGAACTGGACTTGCATTTGGGTTCCTTGTGGTAAGTTTTACTAGGTTGTGTCTTGGGATCTTGTAACGCTTATCAATTTATAGTTTGTTATCTATTAAATCGGTTAATTCTGCTAGTTTAAGTTCTGTCTCCCATGTCCTCTTTTTGATTGTTGTTGGTATCTCTGAGTGAAAAAGTATCTTCTTAGATAGTTTTGAAAAAGAGGATACAGTTCCTTGATTGCTTGTTTGCCTGTTGCTTGGATACATAGTATGACTCAATGCTATTTATTTTACTTTTTGTGTGCTTTGTACCCATAAAACCTTTATCAATTTTAATATGAGATGTTTTTTAATCCTTGGAATGTTCTTTTTCATTTCCTTACTTCTTCGTTTCTCTTTCTCTTCACTCATGTTTTCCTTTAATAATTTCTATGTATAGCTCTGTAAGCAAGTCCTTGATTTTGGCAGGGACGGATGATTTTGGCTCACCTGTGTGATGAACCCAAGGGACTAAAGACAAACATGTGCATGGTATGTAGCAATCTTATTTGAGTCAACATATTAAATTAGAATCCCACCTAAACTTCATCACTAAAATGCTCAACTCTTCTGTGCATGGTTTGTTTGCAGTCGCTCTTGTATCTTCCACTGGCAATTGCAAATGCTCTTACAGCTAGGCTGAATGATGGGTATGTGTATTACATTTTGCTTTCTTACCAATGTGTTTCTCCGACTTTTCATTTTTCATGAAGTACCCGTGTTTGACACTTTCTGACACATACTTGGACATGATCCTTAAAGGATCCTCCAAGTAAATGAAATTCATGGGAAAAATGAATTTTGAATATACCCATGTTGAGCACATACTAACACTCTCGAGTCTGAGTAACATAGTTCTAACCTGATATATTGTTGCCTTTTCCGTCATGAATGCTAATTGGTGTTTACCTTTTTCCCTTTAGTGTTCCTTTAGTTGATGATTTTTGGGTTCTTCTCGGTTACTGCGTATTCACAGGTACAATGATGCTTTCTTAGTTACTGTCGATGGTTCTTGTATGATGTTATATTTTGTCTGATATTTCTCTTTTCATCAAATAGGATCACTCTACCTACAGTTTGCCACATCGGTTATTCATGAAATTACAACAGCTTTGGGAATTTATTGCTTCAGGTGAGGAAGTTTTTTCTGTCAATCAATGTTATTTTAGTAGATTAAACCTTTTGTAAATTGCAATTAATTGTGTAGTGATTTGAATCTTAATTATGTTTGCCTCTTACGGAACAAATGTTTAAGGTTCCTAAATTGTTGGAAACATTGTTCCCTTGCTTTATTGTGTTTCGGGTGCAGTTCTGCAAAGTTTCAGTATGACTGCAACAGTATTTGAGTGTGGTCAGTACATGGAAGATTCTTAGGTTAAATTAACTCCTTTATGTTAAGGTCATATAAAGTGGTATTTTATATGTTTGTTGCTCGGCTTGATCTGTGTAAACCTTGTACATTGCAATTTACCCGTAATTCTTATTTTTTATCACATTCTTTGTTCTTTTTGTTTCTTTTGGTTCTGTAGACAAGTTTAACTTCTAGGATTTGTCTGTTTATTCTGTAGTTTTTAGAATATTGGATTTCTCTTTGGATTACCTTTTGTAGATCCCTGTTTCTAATCACCATTCCCTGCTTAAAATCACAGGATAACTAGAAAAGAGGCTTGAATATTGACGATGTTGATCCAGTGTATGTTTCTTCTCGCCGTTTCTGAACCGTGATTGTCAAGACTTTGAGATTTGCTACAACGTTTTTAACATATTACAAATTGGTGTTCAAGTTCTATTTACACATTCCGACTTGTTTTTCACTATTATCTGGTGCATGCAGGTATGTGAATTCAGGTGATTCAGTATTCTGTATCGATGAGTGTTGCAGCTCGTCAACATTGTTATATAGATGTTTTTGTTAAGAATAGGCAAGGAAAATTCAGGTATGTGAATTTTTCCATCTATGACTTGATGTATGAATAGTTCGTTTTTATGGAATCAAAGTTTTTGGAACTTATATTGCAAAAAGCGGATCAAGAGACGATGTCCCTGCCCGGACTGACTGGATAAATTCAGCCGGCTGGGGCAGGGCTTTGGGTATATAAGAGTTGGAGACAAATTTTGGTTGTGGTCTGATCCATGGACAGTTGTAGTCATGCGGGTTAGTGTTTGATTTACACCCTTGCTGATAACATGTAAAACATCTCCTTGAAGATGTGTTGAGCCAACTTACAAGCTGTGTTGTCTGATCTGTGGGGTTTTGCACTTCGCATCCGGTTTTTTAGTTAGAGCAGATAATACGACAAGCTTCGAGTTTCAGAAGAAACAAAAATGGAAATTCTAACATCAAATGACTTAGAACCTAAAGCAAGCAGCAACGATGTAAAACAACGTTAAATTATTTGAAGTAAATAGTAGTTTGATACAATTTAACCATTAAACCGGGATGCAGAAGCAGGAAATGGAAAAAGAAGAATGACAAGTCAAGAGTCAAACCAGATGGTCGTTGTACACTTGTACTTGTCTCACGCACATCCAACGACTTGTGTAGTCTTTACGTGTTTCACTCTCCAACACTAGTCAATCGTCAAGCAACTCAACACTTGAGATCTTTGTTAGTACCTAAACTAAAGAAGCTTAGCTTCCTGTCTTCATGTGCCGAACCACAATGGCCGCCACTGCCAGTGCCAGCCCTCACCCTCACATTCTGGTGTTCCCCACATGCTTCCCCTTCTCGACCTCACCCACCATTACCGTCTTAGTCACCCCTAAGAACCTCCCTCTCCTCTCTCCTCTCCTCTCTTCTCATCCCCCTTCTTCCATCTCTCCCCTTGTTTTCCCTTTCCCTTCTCACCATCTCATTCCACCTGGTGTTGAGCATGTTAAACACCTTGGCAATGGCGGAAACCTTCCCATCATGGCTGCTTTAACCAAACTTCATGACCCTTTACTCCACTGGTTCAAATCTCACTCTAACCCTCCACTTGCCATCCTCTCTGATTTCTTCCTCGGGTGGACTCAACGCCTCGCCACCAGCTTGCAAATACCCCGGATCACTTTCTTCTCTTCCGGCGCATTTCTGGTTTCTATCTTTGATTATCTTTGGAACAATGTTGAAAAACTTCAGCCCTTGAGTGAAGTCGAGTTCGGTCATATACCCGGCTCCCCTATCTTCAAGCAACAACATTTGCCATCCTTGTTTAAGCTCTACAAACGATCGGATCCTGATTGGGAGTTTATCGAGGATGGGAATATTGCAAATACAAAGGGCTGGGGTTGTGTTATAAATTCCTTTGATGCCTTGGAAGCTGAATATGTTCAATGGTTGAAGACACATGTAGGTCACAATCGTGTTTTCACGGTTGGACCACTCAGTTTGACAGGGATCGATGAATCGGATCGCGGCAATTCGGGTTCCGGTTGTGACCTGAATGACCAGGCCTTGAGTTGGCTTGATCAATGCCCCGATGGTTCAGTTGTTTATGTGTGCTTTGGGAGTCAAAAGCTGCTGAGAAAGGAACAAATGGAAGCCTTGGCTAATGGGCTTGCAAAGAGTGGCACGCGTTTTATCTGGGTGGTGAAACCGGGTACAATCCGAGAGCAGGATGAAGGGTATGGAGTGGTACCCGATGGGTTCGAGCAGAGGATGGCAGGTCAAGGTATGGTGATAAAAGGGTGGGCACCCCAAGTGTTGATACTGAACCACAAAGCAGTGGGTGGATTTGTGAGTCATTGTGGGTGGAACTCGGTTTTGGAAGCAATAGTGGGTGGGGTCATGATATTGGCTTGGCCTATGGAGGCTGACCAGTATGTGAACGCTAGGCTCTTGGAGGATGGTATGGGTGTGGGGGTTAGGGTGTCTGAGGGTGCAGACTCGGTTCCCGACTCCGATGAACTAGGCCGAACTATCGCGGAGGCCATGATGGAGGGTGGAGGAATGAAGGGCAAGGCGAAAGATCTGAAAGAGAAGGCTTTGGCAGCAGTGAGTCATGGGGGCAGCTCCATGAAAGATTTGGATAGATTTGTGGAAGAATTGGGTCAACTTGGAGCATGATAATAAATCCTCTTCCAGCATTCTTGGTCACTTAGCCAAATCTCTTCCATTCTTCTTTCTACCTGAAAATGGTACTATGTTCATTCTAAGATTTTCCTATCCAATCTAAACAGACAACAGAAACAAGGTGGTTTTATTGATTAATGCTAAACCATATGTTATGCAATCTGTTAAATAAAAGTCTACCCCATGTTGGATAATCACTGCATTGCAATTTGCAACAACATAAATGTTCGCATACCTAACAAAGCCAAACTTCTTAATATACTCTCAACCCTCATGTTAGTATATGTTCCATTTTTAACCATTGATAAAATTCACGTTACTCGCCATTGTAATTTGAGGCCAATTTTGATGAAAATTGAACTAAACTTTACATTTTTATTTTCAATTTTGATCCTGAAATTGTTCAAACAAAGCAATCATGTTGGCTAAGTGAATTACAAGGCAACCATTAACAAGTACAAATACCCAAGAAATGTCCCTCTTAGAACTCCGAAAGCTGAAGCCATTCGCAGGGACTTATTCAGACAAAGGTTTCAGGTATTGCTTACATAGGAGCAGCTATTGCTGCAACAACTCTATACAGAATGAAGAATTACTTGAATCCCATGCTGCGGTTGAAGCGTAATTACAGGAAACGGCGCATGAACATAGGCTGGGGAGAGAGTAATTGTGTAGCGCCGGAGGATCATCGAGAGAGCAATCTTCGTTTCCGTAGTCGCGAAGCTCATACCGACACAAGATCGAGGTCCCATTGAAAAGGGAAGGAATGCAGCAGAGTTGTATTTGGTAGCATTGGCGATACCTTGGGAGAATCTCTCAGGATTGAAAACATGTACATCATCTCCCCATAGTTGGGGCTCATGGTGAAGTGTCAAGATTGGGATCAGTATCTCCATATCCGCAGGCAAAACCAGCTTCCCCAACCGAATTCCTTTTCCAACTTTTCGTATCACGGCAGCTACGGGAGCATACAATCTCAGGGTTTCATTGATGATCATGTTCATCTGCCAACAAAATAATTTATTAAATATCACTAGGATTTGGATTATCCGAAATTGTTAGATATTGCGAATTTGCTTACAGTTTTTAGCTTGGAAATGCCCTGGTGATGTGGATTTTGGTCACCAAATACCTCAACAACCTCTTTTCTAGCTTTGTCCTGCCAATCACTGTGGATTGCTAAAAGCAGGACTGTCCATGCCAGCAAGGAATTTGTTGTTTCTTGACCAGCAAAGTAGAATGTTTTGCACTCATCCACCACATCTTCGACCGAAAGCCGATTTTTCTCGTCCGAATCATGGTATGCATTTACAAGCAATCCCAAAAAGTCATCGCCGAAATGATGGGACTCTCCGGTCACTACTTTCTCTTCCCTTCTCTTAACCATCTCCATCACACAGTCATGTATTCCTTTAGCAAGTTGCTCCGATTCTATTTCGTCAGCACTTTTCCATATCTTGCTGCACAAGAAACGTTTATTATGATTGCTTGCTGAAGGGGAAAAAAGAGATTGAAATTGTAAAATTAGAATACCTGATAACAGGAATCCTAGCATTGAAGTAATTTCTGGTAACGAGCATTGATAATTTGGTCAGCATATCGAAGATTTTCTTCCCTTCCAAGTAATTACTTCCGAAAGCTGTTCTCGAAATAACTTCGGCGGTCAACAACCTGAACTCCTCGAACACTTCAATCTCTTTGCCTTCTCGACCTTTCCACTTCTCCAGCATCGTCTGGACGCTAGCGATCACTGCCGGATTCATATTCTGCCATAAAAAAAACAGTGTCAGTTTCCAACACGATTGCAGACATGTTCTTTTTTTGTGTGTGTGGACTGTGGATGATTCCAATTATACTTTTAAGCTTTCACCGTGGAAAGCATGATTGGCCAACTTCCTTTGCCTCGCCCATTTGGCCCCTTCAGATGAGACGAGCCCGTCGCCGATAATCTTGTATATGAAAGCCGAATCATCCTTCCTTTTGGGAAAACTTCCGTCGTTGTTTTTCAGTATCTCTTTGATTATTTCGATGTCGGAAATCAGCAGCTGAGCTCGGTTTCCCTCCCATGTAAGATAATTCTTCCCTAAATACAACATCCAAATCAAAATATAAACGAAGAAAAGAAAAAAGAAAAACATGTTAATCATGAGCACCGTAAGTGTTGATCCAGGCGTGAATCTGAGGAATGACTCTGGGAACAATATCATGTGTTAAAGCCATGGGTTTGCTTAGAGCTTGGTATCTGAAAAGGGAAGAGGCTTTGTTGTTTCCATGGATGAATTGGTATGGAGGTCCTTTGATTCCTTGTAAACTCAGTGCTTTCTGGATTTTCAATGGCGTCCACCAGTATTTTTCAACGAATTTCAACACACTTATCAACACAAATAAACTTAAACTACTTGCCACAAAGATCAAAACCTTTGCTGTTGAATCCATTTTCTCTCTCAATTCATTTGCTTATTCCAATCCAATATATACTTGGAAGCCTGAAGCTGATGACAAAATGCTTTAATACCTGGCTTTCGTCTTCCTCCGTAATTACTGCTATTTCAAGATTCAAATCCTGTCTCATGCGCTAAAAACTCGACTCGACTAGAAAAAATTAAATTATTCGTCTCGACTCGTTATAAAATACTTTACTCGTAATTTCATAAACTCGCTCGAAAAGTTTTAAAAATAGTTTTTGTTATAAAATAAAAACTTGAATGACACAAATTTTTAGTAATTAATGGATAAGTTTTCAAATTCAAGTTGAGTCTATATATATATATATATGAAAAAATATGAAGAAATATGTATTGTATATGGTTGTAGAAAACTATTAAAACTAATTAGTATTATAACATTATAAATGTTTACAATTAAATTTAAACAGAAACTTAAACTCGGCTCAAATTTCATAATCTCTAACTCAAAAAATTTTAAATAAAATTTGAATTATAAAATAAAATTCTTCACCTTGATTAACTGGAAATATTTTGACTCGACTCGATTAGATGTCTATTCTAATGCTTGCTTTGTATCTTTCCTATGTCAAATAAACATTGCAATATTATGTTGTAAAATGTTACTTTCAATTATTTATGATTTACAATTTTAAATAAATATGGAGATTTGAATTGTAAATCTGAAGTTGAAACATTTTTCTTTAATGACAACGTATATTATTTCGGAATTCATAGTTTTCATCGAAAGTGGTAATTTAATCCAGGATCTTGTTAATGGCTTGTTGGATAAATCCAAAATCAATACCCTAAGCTTGAAAGGAAATTCCTGGAAATTATCACACATCAAAGGTTTTTGTTTTTGTTTTTTTTTAAGACGAACCATAAAAAACACTCCACATAACGTTAATAGTTTAATATAATATTTCTTGTCATCGTCAGTACATGTCATGTTTTCTATGTAGTCCTTGGCCTGTTGCTGCTGTAACATTCACGGGATTCGATATAAACAAATGGAAATTAATTTTTTAATTATTTCATGGGGGAAAGAAGTCGGAATTTCTTTTGAAACTATACTCCTGGTGATGGGAGTTTTTCGTTTTCAGTCCTTCCCTAGTATTAGATATTTAATTTAAACCTTTTAACTCTTGAATTAGGTGAGACAATTCCACTTTTGGTCCCTCTTAAGAATTATTACTGAAGTTTAAGCGATTTGAAAGATTAGTGAAAATTACCCAACATCGACATGGCTAACCACAGAGACACTTCAAATAAATAAATAAACAAATAAAGGCATGAACAATGACATTGGTGCTATACGAGAAGTTGTACAAATTATTAACTTGTCAATAACACAACAAAATTACACGAATTGTTGGGCCTATAGAATATCAATCCACAAAATAATGCTCAAGAATTCAAAAGCTTTACGTTACTATAAATTTGATGACAAAATTCAGGGGGAACTAGCATTAGCATTACAAACTTTACCTTGTATCTTCATCTCTTCCTCTTCCCACCACCTTTACCTAATTGTCCAGATTTGAAGGCATGTTCTTGTTCTTGGAGAAAAGCTATGGCCTTCCCATACTTGGCTGCTCTTTCTTGTTCCTCTAATTCCTTGCCTCTTTGTTTTGCTTCATATAAGAAATGGTTGTCCTTGCGCAACTCTCGGGCTGCACCTTTTGCTTCACGGTTTATCAGTTTTCGCAACTTTTTTCTCTCAGCTCGTTCTCGATCTGGATCGTAGTCTCTACCTTTAACAAAGCTGTGCAGTGTAACATGGCAAATAAGACCATAGTTGCAGTTGCTCATCCAGACGAACCAATGTATATGAGGCAGTAAAAGAAATTGAACATGAAAAAAGAAGAAAGAAAAATGTGACTTACTTCTCCTCAAATTTCGGATTAACTAATTTGATAGGCACTGGCTTCTGCTTTCGCAGCTGAAGTGGTCTACGTAGCGTATGAGTTTCCCTGGCTTTCTTCGTAATGAGTTGAGAGACATCATTAAATTTATCTTTCAATGCATCTGGCATGTGTTTCTGCTGTGAAACTTCTTGTAACAATGTTGCAACTGGCAAGAAAATTTCAGGGAAGGAACTCAACCCGTCATAGATCTCAACAAATCCTCGCAAAGTTTCAATAACAGTTACCAGTGCACTAGCCCTGAACATGAAATTTTACTTGTTATTTGATTCTATCGAAAAACCCGACAAAGGAAAAATTCCACACATTACAGCAGAATTAATGAAACAGGCAAAGAAAACAACAAATTGAGGTCATCTCATTATCATTAATCAAAACAACTAAAAACAGCATCAATACAGACCTGAAATTATTCGAGCTGAAAAATGGCGAGTCGTCTGACATTTCCATTACCATGAGCAAATTCAGAGGATTAATATCATCCACACCATCACGTATGTGTAACAGGGGCCTGAGTGCTTTCAGCTCCATAAGATGATAAAACTGATAACAAATAAACGAACATAAATAGAACTTAGTCCAATAAGTTGGACGAGCAAGCATATTTATTAGAAGAAAAAAAAAGCTGTAATCTAATTTTTTAGGTAAAAAGTCTTCAAAGGCCGCAATCATGTCACATACCTGTGAATCTTGCTCAGATGCTAGTTTTTGGTCCGCAGCTGCCATCAACAGAGTTCGGAGGAAAATTATAGCTTCCGGACAGAACTTTCGAGATTGCTTGGTGAACTACAAAATGCAAAAAAAAAAAAAAGTTATTAAGTGCAGATATAATAGTTGTGGAAATCACCTGGTTCAACAAGTTATGGATTTTAAGAAAATAAGAAAAGGCTAAGATTGATGAAATTAAATATCACAAATGTCAATTGTAACACAAGACTATTACAGCAGCAAGATTTTAAAGAGTAACCTGGTTTTCACGAATTCAATAAACAAAAGGAGATGACTGTCTACGATGTCATAAAATACGTCTCAGAAGAAACTTTTGTAACTCCTCCAATAAATCGCTACTTACTAGAGAATGAATCATGAACATTAAAACATAGATCATTCTCCTACAAGACAAGTTTGATAGAGTGAAAAGGATAAACATGTGCCATACCATGAGAATCATAGAACATAAAAATGAACCGATAGCGACATCTCGACCCGACGTTATGGGACAACGCATCAAATACTCGCACATTAGTAATAGTGCTGGAGTTGTGACTACATGACGATAGTCAGAGCACGGAAAAATCAAGGACCATAACCTCAGGAGAAACAACGTTTTCAAGGTAGGCCAGCATCCACTTTCTGCAAAAACATATATATCCTTTTAGGAAATCCGAAAAAAGGCTAAGCTAGAGATAATAAAGTTAGGACAGTGACAATTAATCTATCACAAACCTTGGTTCTTGAGAGCCTCACAAAATTGTATGCGAGTTCGTAAGATTCGTTCACGAGCACATATTGCAGAGAAAAATGGAATCTCCATACTCATCTCCAGTAGTGGTTTGACAAGCAAATTTGATAACTCAAAATTCAAGGGCCTTTTATTTGCTAACACGGCAAAATATTGCAAAAGAACACCATAAAATACCTGGTAATAGAATATATATATATCAGTTTTAAATTAATGGTGTCAGAAAATAAAAAAACAATAACAATAGCAAAATTTCCAACCGTGATTCAACATTTTTTTTGTAAATCTAGTCATTCAAAAGTCTACAAACATGCAAAAGTATGCACACACACAGGGTGTTGGAAGCTTACTTGCATTTTCTTCCGATTTTCTGCGGCAAGCTTAATTGCATTGCTTGCCCGAATTCGATTGATAACCACAACAACATCGTCATTAGAACAATTCGATAATAAAGACGACAGTTCCTCTAAGCTCTTTGGAGCTTCAAATATAAAGGGAATGTCCGGTTTAGTTGAAGTATGTTTGACACCAGACTTGATTCTTTTTGCATCCACAGACTCATCTTTTCTATGTTCACTTTTGTTTGATTTGTTACGGCCTCTTTCTTCCACAGCTTCACCACCAATGGCCTCATCATGTTCTTCATTCTCTTCATCCCCATCCAAATCTGTACCAACATCATCATCATCACTCTGCTCCCAGTCCTTCAGAGAGAGAGTCTTTTCACACTCATTTTCATCATCTTCTTCAGATCCTTCATCTTCATCAGTATCTTCAGCACCTTCTGAATCTTCAGAAGTATCCTCATCTTCATTCTCAGAATCGTCTGCACCTTCTCTTTCAAGAATCTCATCAACCCAACCCTTTTTATTACCAGGTTCTTCATCAAGTGCAAAGGAGTCACCAAGATCATCTCCTGAGATGGCCCTTGGCCTCTGTGCAGAACCTTTCTCAGCATTTTCACCATCTTCATCACTAGAGTAATCCGTTGCTAACATCCTCTTTTGACGCTCTTCCTGAAATTTGTGGAATTTCATATAAATTATTAAGTAAACATTTATACCATTGAATCTTAACACATATAGACACGTATGATGAGGGTGATAGAGTTATCACATCAAAGAAAATCTTATAAATTCAAAGAAAGTTTTAAATAAAAATCTTATTTCCAAACAATAAAGCCCTGTTTATGTGAATTTCCATCTCTCAGAAAAACGCTATCCTCAGTAACAGCCAGTGAATAGCTTTCCCAATAAAATTATAGCATGCAAATACAATAAAAAACAAGTAGTTGAGCTTTGACCAAAGATACCTCTAATCGCTCTAGTCGATCCCTCTCCTCTTGAGCAATTTCCTCAGGTGTCTTTGTCCTGTCTGATGGCCGAGCACGCATATCCAATACCATCTCATTGACAAGTTTATCGTATGAATCAGGTTGTTCCTGACAGTAAAGAAGAAGAAGAAGAAATTAATGCTTGATTTTGATTCTCCATCTAAATATGCCTTACTCTTATATTTTGAGAAATGAAGCTTCATTTCCCTCAAAGTAAGAGCAAGAATATATTAGCGGTAGTGGTGTCATTGCCATTCTATTTCCTAAACAGTCGAGAAATACAGCATGCTAAAGTAGGATTTGAGAAACCATAAGCACATAAATGGGGGGGGGGGGGGGGGGCAACTTTGTATGGAGTATGGACAAGTGCACTCATCTACCATGGCTATTTTACTCTAATAAGAGCCAACCTAGAATCATAACTCAGTACCTGCTTAGAAGTTTCAGCTCCCTGTGTAACGGGTAACTCTTCCCTTTTCACATGCTCAACTGGAACGCTCTTGTTCACAAGAGCTTTCAAGGCATTCATCTTGCCTGGCTCGGTGAGGGACAATAAAACCTTGGACTGCACTAAGGATGTGAAGTCCTTATCTAATTCTTCCATCAGCTGCTCATTTTCTTCTTTATCTCTTGCTTTTTGTGCCTGGTATGAAACAAGAACAATAGAAAATCAGAGACCAGAAGTCAAGACTTGAGAGCAATTGGGAAAAATAGTGCAACCTTTACAATGCATATGAATTTTTACCTTGAAAAACTTGCTCTTCAAAATAACCTCCTCCATTATTTCCTTCTTGGATTTGTGCTTCTGTAGAATGAAAACCATCAGTTTAAACAATGTTTTAACACGGCAAAGAAACAAGCCCTATATAAATCCTATTGCTCCACGGTGGAGCGCAAAAATTGAAATAAATCACTTTTAAGAGCTCAGCCACTGGAAACTGATAGCACACTATTGTGAAAGGGAAAATTATCCAAACAAATCATGTTTACCATATCATATTGCAACAAATGTTATTACATAATGTGTGTACTGAAAGACATAGGAAAAAGGATTCTTAGCAAATAAAGTTGATGTAGCTCGAATATCATTTTGCAAGAAATTGATTAACATTGGATTGTCGTAGTCTCATAGATAACCCTAAAGAAGATAAGACCACAGGTCCCAAATAATATCATTTTGGACTGGCAAAACACTAATCTACTGATTTTCAACATGCCAAAGTCGATAACTAAAGGTTAATGCCTGGTCAAACAACTAACCAAAGATTTTGGACTGGAAATGAACGAGCATTTGAATCTGCCTTTGTATCACAAATATGACATAACCATTATTACAGGATGCAAAGAATTAAAACAAGCTTATTAATAAAAAATGATACGCTGGCAATAAAACACAACTACAAACAAGTATCTCTCGATGAAAGATAGGTCTTACATTTTCTTCACCTTCCATCAAACCTCCTTCCGACGGACTCTGTGCACCATGAGCATTAAGTTGCTTTAAGATGGTTGGCCGTTCTACAAAGGAGGAACAAATCAACAGTACCATTAACACAGCTTCATAAAACAATTAAAAACAGGGACGAAATGAAGAGAAAATCAAAATCTGAAGAGATTCTTGGTCGGAAATATTCATACAAAGAATAAATATTGGAATGTGCACAAAGAACAATGGAACATCCACCACAATACAGAAGTTAGATGATAAAGCAACAGAGTAAAAGGAGAACTAGAAGATGTGAAGCTCATGCTAAACTAATTAACTGTGCTTGCCTGCATCATTAACAAGACCTGGATTGAAGCTTATCAATGCTGGCAACCAAGTTACTAAAATCATTTTTCTTGGATTTTTGAGATAGAACTACATTAGAGAAGACTACAAAGTTTTTGCTTTAGGCTGAAGTCTTACAAACAAAAGTCAGGATCTACAGTCACTATTACTGATATGAAAAGGCTAACTAGTGAAACAAGTCATTGTTTGAAAAAATAAATAAATAAAAGTTATTAGTAATTTTGGATTATCACCGATTATGAACTATCATCATAATGAAAGCAGAAGTCAAATCTTACTTTCATCAGCCTCATTATCATCATCAGACAGCATTTCATCCTCAAAATCATCTCTCTCTGGAAGGGAACCAAAATCTGGAGCATCAAACTCGTCTTCTTCTCCATCTGATAAATTGAACTTGCTCTTTTTGCCAAATTTCAACTACAGAATCAAATGAAATATCAGAAATATATAAACTTAACCCCCAACAGCCATTCTTTTTTCCAGTCATGCAAGAAAGGTTGGGGAACACTACTAACAGAATGAACGGTGAACAAACAATTTTTTATCAATAAAGGAATATTCCAGATTCCATTTTCCCCTGATGTTCAGGCAGTGACCAATTAGACTAGATTTTAGATTCCGGTTTCAGCAGGACTACCTTAATTTAAATGAGCATGCAAATGGGAATCAATTGTAAAACCATAATTAACAAAAACCTTCAATATTTCACCAAGTAGGAAGCAAAAGGACACAAACTTTTATAAGCCTCGGTAACTATAGGAAAGTTTCTAAAACACCCGCAAGAATACACATATGCACGCGCGCACACACACAAGCATGCAACCAGTTGTTTTCTACAGTAGAACCAGAGCAGCTAAAAGAAGTAAAAAAATAACATTTAAAAATAGAAATCAACCTGACGCTCACGTTGAGACCGCAAGATACCCTTTTCAAACTCTCCCAAGTCATCATTTTGTTCCCCAATTCTCTTGTCCACAAAAACAGAAGACTTTGTACTTTGCTCGTACTCTTTCAACAGCGTTTTCTTCCTCTGAATCAAACCCAAGAAATCATATTAATACAGGTAACAAGTAGATAAACAAATATTGGGAAAAAATCTGGATTTCTGGGGTAGAGTTTTTTTACCTTCTGGATGGCTAGGGAACGAGCAAGGCCTATCCGGCGTTCTTCACCTTTGCGTTTCTTTCCGAGTATGTCGAACTTGCGGCGGGACCAGATGGTCTCGAAAGGGTTGGCTTTTGGAGCCTTGAGCTTCATGGAGATGGCATCAGGACCCGACTTTTTGGTGCCTTTCTTCTTTGTTTTCTTCTTGGTTTTAGCTTCGGCACTTGAATGCTTAGCCATAGCTCCGCTTGGTCGGCGGTCGGAATTCAATGCAAGGGAATCCAGAAACAAAGACAAGGTTTTTGCTCTTTCAGGTTTTGGGTTTTGTAAGAGGTGGTTCATGGTGATGGGCTTTGGCTGAGACATTATCTGGGCCCTTGCTACGAGTAATATCAGTCCACTTATTATTAGGTCTAATTTTCTGTTTCGTCCTTTTATTATATTAAAATTACTCCATCTACTTTAATTTGTCATTATTTCCCCCTTTTGGATTTTATATGATAAAGTAAAACTAGATATGGTCAAGAGTCAGGTCAAGCCGAGTTTTTAGCTGACCCAAAAATTTAAAGTTTTCACCAGGCCTTGAGTTTTAGGGGAAAAAGTAATTTTACCTAACATAAATAACTTTTTCATTTTTATTCAGAAAATAAAAAATATTTATCCTATTTTTATTCGACAAAATAATGAGATAGCTGAAAAATATAAAGATATGACATTATAACAATTATCTGTAAATATTCGGAATAGAATTATACTATTAAATCGGATTGATTGGATTTTCTTTCACTTAAATTCGAATATGACCCGACTCTATTCTTTATAAAAAGTTGAACCTCAATTTTTGGAAAGAAAACTAAGTCTGGCTCAAATGAGTATGACCACCCCTAAAGTAAAATTATTAAAATCTGCAGTTAAACTGTTGATTAACAATTAATGTACATATAATTAGAAGAAAAGAATCTAACAATTTAGTAGTTTATATGTGATAAATAAGCAAAAATAAGTCGTTTAAGTTTACATATTTATCAGCAATTGAACTAGTTTATTTTATTTTTTTGGATTCATGAAATAAGAAGATTATTTTTTATAAATTATATACAATGCCTAACTTTTTATTGTTGTTTTCTTTGTATAATGAAAAGGATAAGGATTGATCAATATTTAAACTTGGAATTAGGTATCAAATATTTAAGAACAATGCAAGTTGTTTAATCACAATAACAAACATTTTTAATAAATAACAAGGTATAAATATTATTTTAATACCATAGCTGACACACTAGTTACATATATGAATTATATCCTCTCGATTTTCGAAACGTATATAGGTGATTTTATAAAATAAAAAAAGTATAATATGAATAACTTTTTATATATAATATGTCCTCCCACGGTTTATGTTTGGGTGCGGGACTGTCTATTTCAATAATACCGTCTCAAAATTTTAAATTTGGGTCCTTTTCTTGAGAGTTCAATGTGTCTTACTAATGCATTCAACACTTTGTTGGTATAATATAAATAATTTAAAAAAAAAATATTATTGATGGTTAAAAATATAGTTAGTTGTAGACCGAGTTAATGGTGTAAGACAAAATAACTTTTTTTAAAATAAATCTAATTGTGAACAAATTATTTACTTTTTATTAAAATGGGTAACATTTTAATCAAAACGGTAAAAATAAAAAAGCTTGTATAATTATCTGCTTTTTGTTTTGCACTTCAATTTTTTTATATGTTTATATTCTGAAAGAGAAGTACTATTTGTATATGGATTAGTATCCTATATATGCGATGAAAACTGAAAATTTCCACTAGCATCTTAATTTTAAGGTTTAGGAGTTTAAGTGTAGGGGTTAGAATTTAGGGATAGTTGTTTTAATTTAAGGTTTAGATTTATAATTTAGGGTTTATAGGTTAAAACCTAAATCCTCACCATATTACCCTAAAAATTAAACCCTAAATTATAATCATAAACCTTAAATTGAAATAACTATATCTAAATTCTAAACCCCTACAACCATGGGCGGACCATAGGGGGTTTAAGGGAGTATGGTCCCCCCAATTTTTTTTTTCATTAGTAATAAAATAGAATTTTTTTAGAAAAAAAAATAAAGTTACCTCTATAATTCCTTTAAAATTTGCAAAATTTTAGTTTGGCCCCCGTCAAAATTTTTAATTTCATTTTGGCCCCTTCATAAATTTTTAGTTTTTTTCTAATTTCATTTTGGTCCCCCTTTAAAAATTTCTAGTTCCGCCCCTGCCTACAACTAAACCCCTAAACCCTAAACTCTAAACTAACTCCTTGTGAAAACTTTCAATTTTGACAAAAAAAAATCCTAAAGAGGAGATTAGACAACAAGAATAGGTCCATTTAAATTTTAAAGCGATTTATCTTAAATTAAATCACTAACACTTAAAATAGAAAGAATAATATGGCCTAAAGACGAAACAAATGTGTATTTTACCGGCTACACAATGTAACAAATACAATTAAATTTTTAAAGAAACTCGACTCGAACTAAAAAAAATTTAAATAAAGTTTGATTTGTAAAATATGACGCGTCAACTCGAATAACTCGAAATTTTTGACTCGACTCGATCAAACGCTCATCTCTATCTTAAGATATGATGCGTCAACTCGAATAACTCGAAATATTTGAATATTTTAAATAATTTCATCTTTTAAATCGAATATTTAATATTTTCATATTTAAATTATTTAATAACAACTTTAAATATTTGATTTTAAAAAAATGATTTAAAATATTTGAATATTTAATTAAATTTTTATAGAAACTCAAAAACTCGACTCGAAAAAATTTCAAATAAAGTTTGAGTTGTAAAATATGACGTGTAAACTCAAATAACTCTAAATTTTTTGACTCGACTCAATCAAACGCTCACCTCTATCTTAAGATACGATGCGTCAACTCGAAAAATTCGAATAATTTAAATCATTTTTTCTTTTAAATCGAATATTTAATATTTTCATATTTAAATCACATTAAATATTTAATAACTACTTTCAATATTTGATTTAATTTAAAAATATTCGAATTAAAAGAAAAAATCTGATTTAAAATATTTGAATATTTAATTAAATTTTTATAGGAATTCAAAAACTCGACTCGTATCGAAAAAATTTCAAATAAAGTAGTTATTTATATCCGATGTGATTTAAATATGAAAATATTAAATATTCTATTTTAAAAAAATATTTGATTTAAAAGGAAAAAATGATTTAAAATATTCGAATATTTCGAGTTGACGCATCATATTTTAAGATAGAGATGAGCGTTCGATCGAGTCGAATCAAAAAAATTTGATTTATTTGAGTTGACGCGTCATATTTTACAACTCAAACTTTATTTGAAACTTTTTCAATTAGAGTCGAGTCGAGTTTTTGAGTTCCTATAAAAATTTAATTGTAATTATTTATCATGTTACCATACTTTGGAATTTTGCTTTAAGGACCAAATTGAAAGAATGCATAAATAACGAGGGCTAAATTTAGTGAACTGTTTCAAATTAGGACTAAATTGATTGAACGTATAAATATGAAGGACTAAATATATTACTATATCAAATTTTATAACAGTCACCTAACGGCATTTAACGTCTAGTTATCATTTTGTTATAAAACATAAAGTTTAAATGTCATTTTGAGATTTTTAAAGTTTGGTTACCATTTTATTTTTTTATCAAAGTTTAATAACCGTCTGTATATTTTACCCTATATTTTTTAGCCTTAAATAAAATTTATTTACACCTTACCGACAAAATTACTCGAACTAGCATCTCTTATAAATAAATTCATCATGTACCATTCTTTAGGTCCATAACAGTCACCTAACGGCATTTAACGTCTAGTTATCATTTTGTTATAAAACATAAAGTTTAAATGTCATTTTGAGATTTTTAAAGTTTGGTTACCATTTTTTTTTATCAAAGTTCAATAACCGTCTGTATATTTTACCCTATATTTTTTAACCTTAAATAAAATTTATATACACCTTACCGACAAAATTACTCGAACTAGCATCTCTTATAAATAAATTCATCATGTACCATTCTTTAGGTCCATAATTGAACAATACAAATTCTATCGGATGAGATATGTCCGGTGGTGCTCAGTGATTTTCTTGGGAAGGACATGACTTCTGCTTTCGAGATTCAATGCACCGGCACTACAAGTTTACATTTCAAGGCCTTTGACTCTTACGTGTGCAAGTAAGGTGAGCAAAACTCGACTCGAAAAAAATTAAAATTTTCGATTCGACTTGAAATTATATAAATTTGACTTAAAAATTTTTTAAATAAAATTTGAGTTGTAAAATGAAAATTCAAATAACTCTAATAATTTGAAATTTTTAGTAATTAGTAGATTGATTTTCAAGTTCGAGTTAAGTTTCTCAATTTTTTCTGATATATATATATATGCTACATGAAAAATATGATGAAATATATATATGCATATCTTATATGATTAGATAAAGTCGTTTAAATTAGAATCAAACTATACTATAACATGATAAATAATTACAATTAAATTTGTATAGAACTCGAAAAGTCGACTCGAATTTCATAAACTCGACTTGAATAGAAAAAATTTCAAATAAAGTTTGAGTTGTAAAATATGACATGTCAACTCGAATAACTCAAAAAAATTTAACTTGACTCGATCGAACGCTCACCCGGACTCGTATGTGCCAATTGATGTCAGCCATTGGCACCGTTGATCCCAAGTAGGGTTACTTCAGCTAGCATTGATCCCCCAACTCTTTTAGAATTATCAAAACTCATCGTACCATACTTAATATTATAAATATCCTTAGTTGAAGTACATAATTAATCCATGACTATGTCAGCATTTAAATGTGTTATTAAAAGCCTAACTAATTATGAAATTCTAACTTCAAATAAAGTAAACAACGCATCATAAATTAATAATGGGAAATCCAACATCCATAGATATATATTATACACTTCCCATTACCATACACGTACATGTACATATACATATACATGTCAAAATAACGACATACATATAAAATCACGAGTTTGAAGCAATTTCTCATGCTTTTTTCACCATAATAATGCAAATCCGTCACCGGCCCTATTCACACAATCCAAAATTTTATAATTAGGCAATAAAGCAAAGCATGCTTATACATGCATTCATACATATATAGATATATAGTACCAATTTCATGCAGCAAAGTATCCCAGATGGTAAATAGGTTCAAGGGTAAGGTCGAGTTCATTCCTCCTCACTTCACTTGCTGCTTCCTGGTACGTGCTACTGCATCACAAATTGCAGAAGCAAGTTACGGTCACCATTTTTTTTATATATTCATTTCTACTTTGTCGTGCAAATCTATGTTACCCGATATTCAAACAGGGGTGCGGCGGCGGCGGCTGAGGCAGCAGAAAAGATGATGCGTTGAGGCCATGATCTTGCTGCCCCCATTGCGACTGCTGCGCCACTGTCTTCTCCCTCTCCTTGATCTGCAAGTGCCAACACAAACTCTCTATTTATATCTGCTCTTATAGTTTTGTATCTTTCTGGGGTTATTAACAAAAACAAACACATATAGGTTTGTATTTGATGTATTCACACAGTAATACCGTGTCTTGTTGTTCACTGATGGTATAAAACTGTGTATAATACCTAATAGATTTCTAAAGCAACATAGTATGGGATGAAATTCACCTGCTTTGCTAGCATGGCATTTTGCTCCTGTATCGCTTTCTCCTGTAATAAAGAGTTTTTGTAAATACATACATACATATGAATATATCCGTGATTGACACGCAAATCACATGTTTTGACTTCTGAGAGGCTTTACCTTTCTCTGGAGCTCGGAGATTGACTCGTAGATGAGTTGGTTCTGCAAAAACCACAATTCCATCATTAAAACAATAAGACAGTTCCAATTGAAGTGGGAAAACGCCAAGAAGATAAAAGCTGTTGAAAATCTTACCTTTTTGGATCGAATGTGTTTAAGAGCAGTATCAAGCTGCTGTTCCAAGTTCTGCAGCTCCTTGAGACTCAGTGAGTCTAATTCTTCTCCCATATAATGCCTGAATAGTTTTTAAGAATTAGGATTGAAGTAGCAATTCTTGAAGATCATCTCTCGTTGACTAATCTATATTTTATCCTATATTACTCCCACACTCATTCAAGTTCAAATAACATAATATTTCATATCGTAAAAATGATCTGTTCAACCTACATTACTAGGGTTTATCATTTTATCTTACATCCATATCCAGCATACATGCTTAGATATATTCTTCTAAATATATGGAAAAAAGACACAGAATAAACTTATGTTGAACACATATTCGAATCCAACACTAGCCCTAGTTCGAATAACAGAATATATAGTCTTGGTAGTTGGTAGTACCTGTGATTTTTCTGCAAGAGCTCAACCTTAGCCTTAAGTCTGTTATACTCCATGGACCAGTTGCCCTGCAGATCAGTTACCATAACATTAACACCTTTTTTATGCTATTTGCAACACACACACACACACATATACCTGAGGTTGAGACTCTGTAGCAACAAGCTGTCTCTCAGCATAAGAATACCTTTCATAGCGCTCTAGTATCTTCTCCATGCTGAGTAATGTGTAGAAAACGCAAATGTCAATATTAAAGGAAACTATTAGCTTGTTTTAATCAAATAACGTCATGAAAAATAAACAAATTAATTAAGACTTTTAAAATTTGAGTTCCAAAATTGTCAGGGGATTAAATTGTTTAAACTATGAAAATTTAACCTATTCACATATTATTTTTCTTTTATTTTTTTAAATCAATCCAATTACTAAGAAAAAAAGGGTAAAGAAACCATCAAATTTTAATTTTACTTCTACAATGGATTATACAAATGTATTTAGATATTTACTCTTTCATTGTATATATACAACTATTTGCTACGATTTACTCTTATGAAAAATAGATTTGAAAATATTTATATTCATTATTCATTTATTAATAAGATTTGTACGTATAACAATAATTAAACTTAATTATCTAAGAAAAAGTTTTTTTTTATAACCTATTGATTAACTAATTTAGATCGAGAAATTTACTAAAGAGTTATATTAAAAAAAGTTTACTAAAGAGTTCACCAAGTGAGTCAAATCTTGAATTTTGAAATAACATGTTACTAAAACTAAATTATACGCTTAATGAAATGTAGTGATATTAATAAAAAAAAATACTTTTTTCAATATAAATACAATGATTTGTTATAAATTATAATGAATCAATCACATTATATAATCATATATCCATTTTCGGTGCCACTTTCTATGCTCCAACACTAAAAATATTAAAAAAATAAATTCTAAGCCCTAACTTTGAATTCTAAATCTTAAACCTTACACTCTACACCCTACCTCAAATTCCCTAAACCCTAACCATAAACCCTAGACCCAAATCCTAAGCTCTAAACCTTAAACTTAACTTTTAGTACAAGGGCATAAATAGTGACAAAAAAAATAGTGGATCTCTATTCTACATTAGATACCTTAAAATCTAAAGATGCAAACATCTTTAATCCTAAAGGCTATATATGTATATTTTTAAAAATAATTGTTATTGGAAAGAAAGTAACCTTGACAATATGCATCAATCAAACATTCTTCAAACTGAATATTTGTTTGGTTATTTTGAATGTATTTGCATATATATATATATATAGTTAGTTATAATCAAACAATCTTTAAGAGGCACCAACAGAAAATCACTAAACAAATCAATAAATAACTAGATAAAACTACACTTGATGGGACTTGAATTATACATTAAACCTTGTTAGCTACTCTTTATAAATGTTTACTATTCATTTTTAGAGAAAAACAAGAGTTCACTGTTCATGATAATATCATCTATGTTTTTTTTGTATATACTATATTAATTACTACTCCATTAATTGTATTTAAAAAATATTAACTTTGAGGTAAAAGTAAGGAAAATTTTTATAATATATAAGTTATTTCACTTTAATTTAGAGTAGGTAAAAGATAAACTAGTAACTTAATTGTCCTCAATCAGATTCAACTTTTTTTTTAAAAATAGAAAAGTATGCTGGATTTCCATATCCGATTAATTAAAATTTTTAGAATTTATTGTTGTTGTTGTTTTTTTCCTGGCAATTAGCTTGAATATTCAAGTTTTACATAAAAACAATTGGGGTGTAAAATCCCTTTTTTTCACCAAACTATCAAAAACATATAAAACATTTTTGTAGGGTTTTTTTAGATTTGGGAGTCCTTGAAAAACCATAGAGGGTTTAGGTTTTTATGAGCTGCTGAAGGAGAAGATGTACCAAAAAACATAGTAAAAGAAAGGGAAAATAGGGTTTTAAGTATTTCAATAGATTGATCACTTTAGATCATGTAATTTTCTTTCCTCTCTTTTTTTTTGTATTGTCTCCCAATCAAGAAAGTTAGACCATTGGACATGAAAACAAAAATTTCAAAAAGGGAAAATTTATTGTTCTTCCATTGGTCCATGAGTTGTTTAATTAGCCAGATTTGACAAAACTCTTCCCCAAAATTTGCTACTTTCAGGATCCCTGGAAACAAACACAGTTTGCTACATTTTGGGGACATGTATCTTCTTTTAGGTAATCGCCTTGAACTTTTCACCTTGCATTAAAAACAATGAAGGAAACCCAGAAATGGTTTAGTATTTTACCAGGAATCAGTGGAGTACTCGAAAAGTTTGCCCTTGTGAGAGAAGACAATCAAAGCAACTTCAGCATCACACAGAACAGAGATCTCATGAGCTTTCTTCAACAAACCAGCTCTCCTTTTGGAGAAAGTAACCTGTCTGTTGATCTTGTTTTCTATCCTTTTCAGCTGAACCCTACCTCTCCCCATGGTTTTAATATCTGGAGAAACAAATAAACACCAAAACAAGCAAAACCCAGATTCTTAAAAACCAAAAGTAAACAATCGAAAACATCCGAGTAAGTGAAAAATATTATACCCAACTCGGGAAATCCTTTTTAAGTTTCAACTTGTTACGATTTTGCTAAATATGAAGTGTTTGCAGAGAAACATATATAGAATTGGAAAGGAAGCAAAAGTAGCGGTTTTAGGGAAAGTGGAGAGTGGGTTTTTGGGAAAACCAGAGTGGTTTTACATGAATTTGCTGTCGGCTTCCCATTGGTTGAGGTTGCTCTGTAAGTCGTTACTGTTGTTTGGAACCACAATTTCTTTTTTATTTTCTTCTTTTTCTTTTCTAAAACATAGGATTTTATATAGGGTAATGGATCATGCTAATAGCCTATAATACCATTCAGACCGACCCCCACACCACACTGTCACACACCTACTGTTGACGGCGGACGGGTGGAGCTCCTTTTTAAGACAAGTGAAATCGTAGTAAATATATATATATATATATATATATATATTTGTTATAATATTGATGTATGCATTACTGGTTCGGATAATATTTAAATAATTCCAAGTATATATGGATATTAAGTTTTGAATGCCAAGTATTCAAAATTCACTATATAAGTAGATTAAAACCGATAATGTTGACGACGGAATAAGGAGTCACTAATAAGGAAGGAGGAGAAAAAGATTAAGATAATCCGTGGGCGTTGGTATTTATAACTCTCGTATTGGGGCGTGGGTATTTATAACTCCTCAATATTATTAATGATGCTATAGCTTCGGGCCTAGTGACAACCTATGGATGAATCAATAAAGATAGACCAAAGTTTCTAGTATTAAGCTTTGCATGTTGGTGGCATGGACATTGTGCAGTGACACCTGACAATAGGGGTGTGCAAAAATATTTGGTCCGATTATTCTTTTTTATTTTTAGATCGAATATCCAATCCAATTTTTAATTTTCTGGATCGAATACGTATCACAATATTTCAACTTTCGGATTATCCGAAAATTTAAATTTTCATCAATATTAATTTTGTTATATTTAACAATTGATGCTTATTATATCCGCAAACTCGAAAAATTAAAATTTTCATAGATGTGAATCTTGTTATATTTAGCAATTTGTTGCTTGTTATATTCAAAATTTTAAGATTTTCATAAATACGACCGTCAAATCCAAAAATGCTTAAATTAAATTATATATTCAGATATCTAAATATTCGATTTTTTTATCGGATACCGATCGCTATTATACCGGTCAAAATTTTCGGATATCTAAATTTTTAAATTAGATCCGATCCGATATTCGAAAATTCGATTTCGGTTTTACCAGGTTCTTGGGGCCGTTTATGGAGTGACCTAATGCGGAGGCGATCCTAGGTATAACAGATAACAATTTAGATGCCAAATATTTATGTTCCTTCTACTTCTGTGGATAATGACTTCAAGTTTGAATATCTTTCAATTATTTAGCTCTTTGAGTTTTTTTATTTATTTCAAGGATTAAATTCAAATACTTAACATATTTACACGATTTTATTTAATTTAAATTCAAATAGTGATACTTCAATTTAGCATAGATAATAAACAAATTGAGATAATAAAATAATTTGTTATTCAAATTCAGATATTACGGAAATTTGGTGGATGTAAATTAAATATTTAAAAATTGCCTTAAATCCCAACTAGTTTAGAGTTGAACCAACTGGTCTATCACCGATGGTGGAATCATCATTTGCGTCAATCGTGGGATTGGATCAGCATGAACCCGTGTCAATAATCTAAACGCATTGCACGCCCAAACCTACCTCCTACTTCACCTGAATTCGGCCCCTTAAGTGAGGCATTTCATTGAGCACGTTAAGTGCATCAATTCCATATTACATTTTCTTCAATATTTGTTTCTTTTGTCACTTCCTTTCTTTAGTTTCAGTCTCTCATTCAATTCAGTTTCCCACGTGCTTCAACCAACCAATTTTGATGAATCTATATTGGCTCATCTGAGAAGAGCTGAAGAGGTGGAGTAATATTGAGCTGGATGCAAAGCGACTGAAGAGTGATAGCAATTGCACCCTAAAAGAAATAATGACTCGTTTGATCTAATACATAGCGACGTTTGTGAATTGAAATTTGTTTAAACTAGATGAGGGGATAAATATTTTACTACATTCATCGATGATAGTACAAAATATTTTTATATATATTTTCTTAAGAACAAAGACGAAATTGTAGAGAAATTTATATTCTACAAGCGCGAAGTTGAGCATCAACTTAATAAAAAGACTAAAATGGTAAAAAATGATCGTGGTGGTGAATACATTAAATTATTTGGTGAATACTATGCACAACATGATATTATTCATGAAGTAACGTAGCAGAACGAAAAAACAGGCTCTAAAAAATGATGAACGCTTTAGGAAGCTCTAAGTTATCACATAACATGTGGGGAAGTTGTTCTTCTATCTAATTGCCTTTAAAATTAGATTTCCTGAAAGAAAAAGGACAATTCACCATATGAATTATGAAAAGGTTGAAAACATTTCTACAAACACTTAAAAATATGGGGTGTCTTCCGAAGGTAATAGCCTCATTACCGAAGCAAATGAAAGTAGGTCTTAAAACAGTGAATTGTATTTTCATTAGCTATACAAAACATATGAATTGAGTTTCTAGTTATTTATGACCATTGGGGAAGGTTGAAAGTCGTTCGAAGATCATTTTTCTTCATTTAACACAGTTAAGATCAGAGAGTATCGATACTCGAATGTGAGTATCAATATCTGCATTAAGTTCAAATAAACTAGCCATTGAAAGCCTCTAAGTATTGGTACTCGAAGACTTCAAATCATGAGATTATGATTTCGGATTATACTATATGAGACTCTTACAACAGTATCTCATATGCTCAAAACGGTTGAGTGGTAAATGAGAAGTTGATACTCAAGGTAGGCTTACTTGTGAATTGTGTAAGAAAAAAAAAAAGAAATTCATATCGCACATTGGTGGGGTATTAAGTGTGAGAAGTGTTTACAATACTTTACATACATCAAACCATTTGGTAGTAATTGAATGACTTGGGTTGAGACTGTGCCTCATGTGCAGGCGTGAGGTGTGTAAATCCAATCCCGTTGAACCTCGTCGGGGTTGGGGGCACACTTGCACAACGTGGGTGATGCGAATTTCTATACCGGTCGGGCCCTCCGAGGGCATGCCGATATTTTAGCCCACTATAAAATAATTTTTCCTTAAATGTGACATATTTTTTTTGAATATTCTGAATTAAAAATGATAAATATATGATAAGATATTGTAGTGACAGTTCTTTTAATTCGGATATTATTTTGACAATGTCTTGCAATTCACGAAAGAATATATTAAAAAATATAAGGCATTTATTGCTTTTAATTCACGAATAATTATGGAATATAAATCACGAATATTTTGGCCTTAAATTTTGAGAATTATTTTCAATATTTCTTTTATGTGAAACCCCTATAAATATCATGTTAACATACTAGGTTCAAACACAAAAAAAAATCTCCTCTAGATTTCGGTGATATATAAATGCAAGATTACAATTCATGCTATTTTCAAGCATGATACTATAGTTGATCATTTAGTTGTTGTATCTTGAAAGACAAACGACCGACATTCTTAAGCATCATGAGAGTGGTAAAAATTTATCTTAAATAAAGTGTGTAGCCATATAATAGGATAATAAGGTCAGTTGTACTATTAGTTGACAAGATTAGTTAAACGGTTAATTTTTATTTTGTTAGTATAAATATGTATATACTGAATATTATTATTTTTTATCCAAGAAATATGAAAAGTTAGATTAGGTTTTATCCTTTTCTTCCTCATCGTGTTTACCAAAGTAAACTTTTCCCCTTCCATTGTTTATCATGTTTACCAAAAGATAAACACTTAATATGGTATTAGTTGATTCATCTGCTCCTCGTTCTTCTCATCTTTCTAATTTCGATTGCGTCTTCAAACCCGACGATCCTTTCGACGAGTTTTACATCCACCCAAACGAAAACCCAGCCCTAGTTCTTACTTCTTCTTTACTTAATGATTTGAATTGCCATGCTTGGTCTCGTTCGATAAGGATGTCGTTGATATCCAAGAACAAATTTTGCTTCATCGATGGCTCAAGAAAGGAACTTCGCGATGATAATCCGAAGTATCAGGCCTGTGTGAAATGTAACTATTTGGTTCTTTCTTGGCTTCAAAGGGCGATTCATCCCGATATTGTCCAGAATGTCATCTAGATTGACACGACTTACGAACTTTGGACCGATCTTTTCGATCAATTTAACAAGAGGGATATGGTTTGGCTATCCGATTTAATGCAAGTCTTTTACAGTCTTCAACAAGGTAATCTTTCTATTACCAATTATCATACTCAATTGAAAATTCTCTTGGACGAAATCTGTAATCTCTGGTCGTTATCCTCTTGTGTTTGTTCCGCTGATAAGTATTAAAAGCAAGATTTGATGTTAAGATTTCTTAGGGGTCTAAATGAACAATTTTTAGTGCCGAAATCTCAAATTTTAATGACCAAACTTTTACCGCCTATAAACGAAATCTTTGCAATAGTGCTTTAACCTATTATTTTTTATCCAAGATATATGAAAAGTCAGATTAGGTTTTATCTTTTTCTTCTTCATCGTGTTTACCAAAGTAAACTTTTCATGTTCCATTGTTTCTTATGTTTACAAGAAGATAAACACTCAATATCATATGCCTTAACTCGTTTTCTGATCATTTTTTGTCTGTATCCAAATATTTATTTAGTTTCAAATTATTATATTATTTATGTATTTTTATTGTTTTGATCTCATCAATAAAATTTATTATTTTGTCCCAAATTGTTATACTTTTAAGATTTATTTTGGCATTTTCCATTAAAAAATCTGACCATAGAAACTCTTAAGTATGCCAATTCGACACCAAAATACACTAATACCAATATGTACTAATATTAAAACAAATTCACTGGTGCGAAATTGATTACCTTACTATAACTATCTTATGGACATATACATAACAAAAAAATATCTAGTTAGTGGAACTCAACAAGTGTCTCAGTGAAAAAACGGATGATATTCATTCGAGGAGATACGGGTTCAAATCATGCTGTCTACAAGGTGTATATGTATCGTCAAAGGGTTAAAAATATCTATGAACATATACGATTTTGTAATCACCTTTAGACTATTCAAAGAAAATATGTTGTTAGTGGAGCAATCCCAATAGACTCAAAAGTCAGATATGCCATCCTTTTTCAATACGCTAACCTATCTAGGGATGGCAACACAGCAGGGTAGATTTTTTTACCGCCCTAAACCTGCCTCAAAAATTTAAAGTTTCGACCCGACCTGACCCGAACCGATAAGAATTTAATAGATTTTTATCTTCAACACGACTCGATATAATAAAAGTATAAACCAACCTCGAAATTTTAATAAAAAACTCGATTAAACCCGACCCAAAGAAAATTAATAAAAATATTAAATATAATATATAAAAATAGAAAATATTAATATATATTTATAAATAAACTAGGTCGGGGAAGGTCGAGGAATTTTCACCCTAAACCCGACCATATTAAAAAAATCAGCCCTATAGATTCGAGTCGGATCGAAACTCACTAGATTCAGATTTTTTTGCCATCCCTATTTTACACCTACATGTGTCAAAGTTCTTTTATGAATAATAAACTTAATTTTTTTTATCAAACTAAAGGATTTCATTAACATAAAAGGTCGCATACAGAAGCATCGAGATATAGACCCGAGAAAAGGATGGCCAAAGGGCCAATATAAATGATGGAAAAAACAAGGCCAAAAACAAACCCTACACAAAGAGGGTGGAAACAACCGAGACAGAAATAAAGAACAATTGGCTGTCACAAACCAAAAGGCCAACACAAGCATATTCGGGGACATAGAAGTCAGATCCGAGAGAGCTCCTTGCTCGGAGATGACTGGTTGAACACTAAAGTTCCCAATTCGCGTCACCGGGGGACTATCAACCGAAACTGCAAAGACAGTAGTAAGGCGAGACAAAAAGGCTCGAAAACATGACATACACAACCATCAAGCTAACGTCGGGGGCATCACTCCACGCCAAGCCGCAACTTGACACAAAGAACCGCAACAAAGCACATAAAGTGTAAGGCTCGAAAGTGATTAACCGAAGTCGTCAAGAGGGTTGAAATTGCTTCCCAAATGAATTGGCTAAACTGGAAAATAGTGGATAGTATTTGCACGATAATTTTAGAGTGGTTCGACTACTCAACCAAGTCCACATCCACTACCTTAGCATACCACTGGGAATTTCCCAATTCACTACTATGAATTCTTCCTTTTGAGGCCAAAGGGATAACCTTACAACCCTATCTTTTCAATGGCTAAGATAGAACCACTCTAATTTTTTCTTAGGCTAAACTAGAACCTCTCCTTTTTACAAGGTAATTTGTGTAAACAATGAAAACCTCACATGGTGAGTGTTTACAAGAATTAAGCTCACAAGAGTGTAAAGATTAAAACAAAGAAAAACACTCTCTATACAATATATACAAGAGAAATGAAGAATAAAAAACTTAAATGCTATTTATCTTGATCATGAAGCTTGGATATGTTCTCTAACAATCTTCAAGTGTCCCAAGCTTGCTTTTATGGTGTGGAATGATATTCTAGCTGTTTATGGCCATTGGAGATATTTTGGAGTCGTTGGGAAGTCATAAAGCTGAGCTTTAAATTCTCACTTGCACAGAGCTTTCGAAACCTTAAGGAGGATTTAAAAAATATAGCCGTTCCAAGGCCATGATTTTGAAATCTTTATAAAGGTTTCAAAACCTTTGCTAAGGTTTCAAATCCATGCCATTCTGCATGAGAGGTTTTGAAACCATCAAATAGAGGTATCAAAACCTTCTTTAAAAACATGGAAATTTGGCTATCTTTTTGACTCTTTAAGGTATATAAACATAGTGGGATAAGTCAAAACATTATGAAAACATTTAAAACATATTTTTCAAGTTTTGAGAACTTTTGAATTATTTTTGAAATATTTAAACAAGTCTAAAATATTTTTCACATAATTTGTTATATTGATGAGTTCTCAAAAGTGACATATTTCACTTGCTAATTTTCTAAGTTTTGTGACTTCTTGCTGCTTAATACATATTGTTTCCATTATATTTTGTGCAGGGGTCCAACTCTGGAAATAGCAGTGAAAATAGAGCGTTTCTGCAGTTTTTTTTATTATCCTGTCATGACTGGCATCATGGGCACGACATCAGGCACGACGCATCTGACGTGGCAGTGACATAGCAGTGACGTGGCAATGACGTGGCAACTTCTAGAAGCTCCTGGAATGTTCCGGAAGACGAATCCGATCAGACTTATCAGCTTTTATCATATTAGTTTTATTTTTGAATTTTAATTAAACATTTGAATTTGAATTATTATTTCTTATCTCTTATCTTTGTAAATCTAAGCCTATAAATACCAACCTTTGGTGAAGGCTTAAGATCATCTTCTAGCTTTTGAATCTTTTCATCCTTGTAAACATTTTAGTTTTAATCGAAATTCATTTTCATTTATTTCCTTGTTTCATTTATTTTATGTTTTTCAATTGCTTTTCCAAAAACAAGTTAAGTATGATAATCAATATCATGCTTAGCTAAATTTCTTAAACCAGCCAAGTCAATTCGATTCGTGAGAATTGAACTTGCTTAATTACTTTTGGGGAAATCATTTTTATGTTTCTGCTTAGATAGTTTGGCAATCGGTCTTACTAAAGTTTTTTAAACGTTTTTCATATCAAAAAGGGCCCTTTGGTCTGAATTCGCTTAAAAACATAGTTGGGAGGAAGGATCGGCCTGTGGCAAATTTCGACTTCCTGTGAACACTCTTAGCGGAGGTCCGCTAAGGAAAGATGAAATCAGAAGCGATTCTATTTTTTTTAGACAATTTCTGAGTCGGTTTTTTCCTGCTTTATTCTAAATACTTTAACGGCGATAGTCGTGGTTGATTTATTTAAGAACCGTCTTTCGAAGATAGACTTGGGAGGATTGGTTACTTGAGAGAAGAACAAGTTACAACGGGTTGGGCCTCGTAGACTGTAATCGACAAGATCCCCGAAATAAAAATCTATTTCAATGATCGAAAGAATTGAAGGAGCTGGTTCGAGGCTGATTTACATCCTTGGTTTTTCTTACTATCTTTAGTTCTTTTTTCTATATTTTTTTATTACTTCATCGCAAATCATATTACCCCCTTCTTTTATTTATTTGTTTCTTCAGATATTCCTGGGATTTCAGATTCAACGAATTCAAGTCAACAATTCCAGCTAATCTCCCTGCGGATCGACCCTCTTTCCCTATACTTATTCAATTTCTTTATTTTTGAAAGAGGATATATTTATATTTATTTTGACCTGTTAACGACGACTTGTCAAAATTGGCGTCGTTGCCGGGGAGGTTTATTTTCGGCAATTTTTGACTGATTTTTGTTTTATTTTATGACCAAGAAGAATCCGGGTATTTTAGCTCCATACAACCCGGAAATTGAAGCAAGCTCTCGTAGAACTCACGGCGAAACACTGCGACGAAAGAAACAACAAAGCACACGACGACCCGAACAAGAATCCACTTCCGAACCAACACCAATCGAAGAACCTACACAAGAACCAGAAACAATGGCGGACCAAACGATTCGAGAACTGAACGTAGCTCCTACTGTGCAACAACCCCTTTGCATCGCTTTTCCTCAAGGCGACACTCCCTTTCAGCTCAAAACGGGATTAATTCATCTACTCCCTACCTTTAACGGTTTACCTACTGAAAGCCCACACAAGCATCTAGCCGAATTCCATATGGTGTGCAGCAGCATGAAACCACAAGGGGTCTCGGAGGACCAAATAAAACTAAGGGCTTTTCCTTTTTCCTTAGCCGGAACGGCTAAAGAATGGTTATTTTATTTACCTCCGAATTCAATTAATACATGGTCTGACCTTTCTCGTGTTTTTCTTGATAGGTATTTCCCTGCAGCCAAAGCAACAGAAATTAGGCGAAACATATTGAGCATCCAACAAATGCATGAAGAATCCTTATATGATTATTGGGAAAGGTTCAAGAAGCTATGTGCAAGCTGTCCGCAACATGGCTTATCCGAGCAGACTCTCCTTCAGTATCTTTATGAAGGAATGTTACCAATGGACAAAAAGATGGTAGATGCAGCAAGCGGTGGCGCGCTCGTTAACATGACTCCTACTGCAGCAAGAATATTAATTTCCACAATGGCTGCGAATTCATAACAATTTGGTTCTACAAGTGAACCCAGTCGACGGGTTCATTCAGTAAGCACAATTACATTAGAAAATAAGATTGATAATTTGACTAATATTGTGCATTCACTTGTTTCAAGAGAAATAGGAGTTGCTAAGGCATGTGGGATTTGTACTATGCACGATCACGCCACCGATCTATGCCCAATGTTGAGGGAAACGACTAATGCCCAAGTCAACGCCTTGAACAATTTTCCCGGACCTCCTCAAAGACCCTACAATCCGCAAAGCAACACATTCAACCCTGGGTGGAGAGATCATCCTAACCTTAGCTATGGTAATAGGAATCCAAATTTTCAAGCTAGACAACCTCCCTACCAAACCCCCCAGAAATCTTCCCTTGAATCTATTGTTGAAAGATTAGCCGTTTCACAAGAAAAGTTCCAAAACCAAACGCAATCTCACCTTCAGGAACTAGACAAACAAGTCAGTCAGCTAGCACAAACAATAGGGCGACTAGAATCTCAAGGAAAATTACCATCGCAAACCGAAGTCAATCCAAGGGAAAATGTGAGCGAAATCACTTTGCGAAGTGGAACCGTGATAGCACCTGAACCACCGAAAAAGGGCGAGCAAAAATCCGAGAGCTCCTCGGAACACCAAAAGGACAAGCCTCCTTCCACTTCAGGTAACATCAATTCTAAAATTCCTATTTCTACTTACGAACCCGTTCCACCTTTTCCAGGAAGACTAGTGAAAAAGGACAAGAAGGAGGAAGAAAAGGAAATAATGGAAGTGTTCAAAAAGGTAGAAATTAACATTCCACTCTTGGATGTTATTAGGAAGATTCCCAAATATGCAAAGTTTTTGAAAGATCTTTGTACAAACCAAAGAAAATTGTCGGGGAATGAAAGGGTTAACCTTGGTGAGAACGTTTCGGCTATTCTTCAAAGACCTTTGCCGCCAAAGTACAAAGATCAAGGTATGTTTGCAATTCCTTGTAAAATTGGGAATGTTGGGATAAAAAGAGCGATGTGCGATTTAGGCGCATCTATCAACGTCATGCCGTTAAGCGTCTACAACAAAATTTCGACTGAACCTTTGAAGGAAACGCGAGTAACGGTTCAACTAGCTGATCGTTCGGTTATCTACCCCGAGGGAGTACTAGAAAACGTGTTGGTACAGGTAAAAGATCTTATTTTCCCTAGTGATTTTTATATAATTGACATGGAAAATGATCGCAGTAACAACGGATCCGAAATCTTGCTTGGCCGGCCTTTCCTATCAACCGCGCATACAAAGATCGGTGTCCGCGACGGCATCTTAACTATGGAATTTGATGGGGAAGTGGTTAAATTTGATATGTATAAAGCTATGAAATATCCTGATTCTGTCGAAAGCCTTAATTTTATTGATATTATAGATCCTCTGGCTAATGACTTTATCAGAACTGATTTATTTCATGATTTTTGTAGGGAATTGGAAGATCTCAATGATGGCGACTTAGGCGAAACAATTTCTACCCTCTCTTTAATTTCTGAAATTCGATTAACTCCTTCACAATCTAAACCGCTTCCCTCAATTTTGCAGGCACCTCAGTTAGAATTGAAACAACTCCCACCACACTTGAAGTATGCATACTTGGGCGACAAAGAAACTCTACCCGTCATCATATCAAACGAACTGTCGTCACAACAAGAGGAGGAGTTAATTGCTACGCTGATCATCCATAGAGAAGCAATCGGATGGACATTAGCCGATATTAAAGGCTTGAGTCCTTCCACGTGCATGCACAAAATAAAATTGGAGGATGGCGCAAAACCTATCCGAGAGGGGCAACGTCGACTAAACCAACCAATGATGGATGTGGTAAGACAAGAAATACAAAAATTGTTAGATGCCGACATCATCTATGCAATTTCTGACAGTAAGTGGGTTAGTCCAATTCATGTTGTACCTAAGAAAACGGGAATAACTGTTGTCGAAAATGATGAAGGTGAGAAGGTTCCAAAAAGAGTTCAAAACGGATGGCGAATGTGTATCGATTATAGGAAACTTAATTCCCAAACTCGAAAAGACCATTTCCCTTTACCATTCATCGATCAAATGATCGAAAGACTTGCTGGAAAAACACATTATTGCTGTCTTGACGGATTCTCTGGATTTTTTCAGGTACCGGTAGCACCCGAAGATCAAGAAAAAACCACATTTACTTGTCCATTTGGCACATTTGCATATAGGCGAATGCCTTTCGGGCTATGCAACGCTCCAGGCACTTTCCAACGTTGTATGCTAAGCATTTTCTTCGATCACATCGAGCGAGGTATAGAGGTGTTTATGGATGATTTCACCGTTTACGGCAATTCATTTTCTAAATGTCTCTCTAATCTTTCATATGTGCTTAATCGATGCATTGCGTATAATTTGGTTTTAAATTATGAGAAGTGTCACTTTATGGTAAGTAAGGGATTAGTGTAGGCGCAGTGCTTGGACAAAGATCCAAAGACGGACCGCATGTTATCGCTTATGCCTCTCGAACTCTTGATTCGGCACAGCGAAATTATTCTACAACGGAAAAGGAGTTTTTTGCTGTCATTTTTGCATTAGATAAGTTTCGTCCTTATTTATTAGGAACTAAAATTCTCATTTTTTCTGATCATGCAGCATTGAAGTATTTGATGAACAAAAAAGACGCGAAACCTCGTTTGATTAGATGGATACTCTTGTTACAAGAGTTTGACATCCAAATCAAAGACAAGAAAGGCAGCGAGAATTTGGTGGCGGATCACCTAAGCCGTTTAGCAACATCACCAACCGAACTCCCTCCACGAGATGAATTCTCGGATGAATCGCTAATGGAAGTTAAGGTAACATTCCCTTGGTTTGCCGATTTGGCGAATTTCTTAGCCACTGGTAAGGTTCCTAACAATTTGTCTCAATCCGCGATTAAACGTATTAAAAGAGATGCTAGATATTATATATGGGATGATCCATATTTGTGGAAATTGTGTTCTGATCAAATAATTCGTCGTTGCGTAAGTAATAGCGAGGTAACTTCTATACTTAAATTTTTTCATTCTTACGCTTGTGGCGGACATTTTGGCCCTAAGCGAACTGCGCACAAAATTCTCGAGTGCGGGTTCTTTTGGCCTACCTTATTTAAAGATACTTACAATTTTTGCAAATCATGTGACAGATGCCAACGGGTTGGGAACCTAAGCCGTCGAAGCGAAATGCCGTTAAATCCAATCCATATATGCGAAGTATTCGACGTGTGGGGATCGACTATATGGGACCTTTTATTTCATCCTATGGAAATCTTTATATTATCTTAGCAGTCGATTACGTTTCGAAATGGGTTGAGGCGAAAGCCACCCGTGAGAATGATGCGAGAACCACGACTAACTTCTTGCGTGAATTTATTTTTTCCAGATTCGGAACTCCAAGGGCGATTATTTGTGATAGGGGAACGCATTTTGTCAATCGAATCATCGAGGCCTTGATGAGGAAATATGGCGTGACGCAGCGAATATCAACGGCTTATCATCCGCAAACTAACGGACAAGCGGAAGTTTCAAATAGGGAGATTAAGTCAATCCTAGAGAAAATTGTAAAACCCAATCGAAAGGATTGGAGCTTGAAGTTGGTCGACGCATTATGGGCATATCGGACCGCCTACAAAGGACCTATCGGCATGTCACCTTACCGCCTTGTCTTTGGTAAACCTTGTCATCTCCCGGTCAAACTTGAACATAGAGCGTTTTGGGCGGTGAAAGAATGTAATATGGAAATGAGCGCTGTTGGCGAAACACGGAAACTTCATATCCAAGAACTAGAGGAGATTCGCCGAAACGCTTACGATAGCGCACAGCGTTACAAAGAACAAACTAAAGCATTTCATGACAAACACATTTCATTTAAATCCTTTTCAATTGGACAAAAGGTTCTCCTATTTAACTCGAAATTGAAAATTTTTGCAGGAAAACTTAAGTCTAAGTGGAGCGGACCATTTACCGTAGTCGATACCTTCCCTCATGGAGCCGTAGAAATCGAAGATAGCTCGGGTGCACGATTTAAAGTAAATGGACAGCGGCTCAAACCATTCTTCGAAAGCGCACCCATCGAACACACTGAGGAAATAATCCTCGAAGAACCGAGACCCTAAACATCGAATTGGTCGAGCTTAACGACAATAAACAAAGCGCTAAATGGGAGGCAACCCATTAGTTTTTTTTATTATTTTTCATTTTTTTTAATTTTCTTATTTTTTCTCTTTGTTCCAGTATACTGATCGAATTTTTTTTCTCATTGCAGGTTCTTTTCTATCGGCCAAGAGCAGGGCAATTCATTCCCCCACCAAAGTGCACCGTTTCATTAAACGCGGTGCATTTTAGCATGCATAATGAACGGTGCACGTTAGCCCCTCCCCATCATCCAGCTTTCCCTAATTTTTCCCCCGCCTCCTTTTCTTTCCCTCCTGCATAGAACAACTAAACCCTAGCAAAACTCACCTCACCACACAAAACAAACCCCAACCGGATTTTTCAAGCCCCCACCGTCGTCAACCCATAATGCCTCGCACAAGGCAACAAGCCCGCCGCCTCCCCCAAGAACCACCGATGGTTATCGGCGGACGGCGCCGTTTTCAACCGCCTCAGTTCATGGAAATAAGCAGCGAGTCCGAGCCCTCCTTCGCACCTCCTCCTCGCCGCGGAGGCCGTCATCGACAAGCCACCACTCCGCCGGCTGAAAATCATATTCCCTAGACGACCGCGATTCCTCTGCCTCCTTCCCCATCCGTCAGCCACCGTTCGCACCATTCCAATAGCATTGCCGGCCTGAGCACCAGCCGCCGCCCGCCATCCCCACGATCTCCGTTGCCGTCATTTTATTCACTGCCCACCATGGACTCTCCCACACCCTCTCGGCAGCGTTCGTTCCATTCCCAACAGAGGGAATCCACAAACCCCTCCATTTCCATGCCCTCTGCCGAGCCAGAGCAACATCCTGAGGTAAATTCTACCCCAATTTTTACTCAGCCGTTGCTAATGTACCATCCTTCTTTTGGATACACAGAGGACTTCTCGGCTGGATTCAGTTTCCATCAAGATCACCAGACCTCTGCAAATTATGGCGAACACTCTAGTGCATCATCCTTCCCCTCTCCGCCCAGAGGAGGCACCGAAAATTCTGAAAGAAACAGACGGGGGCGTAATTATGCCGTACCAGCAGAAGAAGTGCTCAAGGGATACCTCGTCTTTTCTGCCGATCAGCTCGACCAATTTCAGAGTATCCGACATAGGCCTTTTCGGGTTTGCAAATTTATTCCCCATCATACTATTGTCAATTTGAATATCTCTGATTCTGTTGCACATTATTTTGATGCTATCGGATGGACTGCTTTCTCTGAAATAAAATGTGGAACGTTTTATGAGTTGGTCTTTGAATTCTATTCCACATTTTCTTTTGCCGAAACTAGTTACATTACGCCCGACTCCCCTGCTGTTATCAGATTTCGGTTATGTGGTCAAAATTTTGCTATGTCTGTTAATGAGTTTAATTTAGCTATGGGTTTTGTGACTAACGTCACAAACTCCGATTATCTAACAACATTGTTTGAGATTCCTGCAGATTTCGATGAGAATGCTGCTTATTTTGAGTTATCTGGACAAACAGACATAGCCTTCGACCCTCGATCTACTAAGGCTATTGCGCTTCAAGACCTCGGGCTCCGTTATGTTCATCGTTTCCTTGCCTACAATTTTTCTGGACGTAACGATGCTTCTGCCACTTTAAGTAAGATTGAACTATTCTTCCTTTGGTGTATGCATTCAGGTAAGAAGGTTAACCTAGGATTTTGGTTAGCCCGCCAGTTCAAAGTCGTAATCTGGTACAATCGTCCTTTAATCCTTGGTCCTTTAATTACTCACCTTGCATCTCGAATAGCTAATTTCGACATTGAGCATTTCACTTACGCTTTTTCTATGGATGCTTTAGATGAGCGTTGCTTGGACTCCATGGGATTACTCGATGGACCACCGGATGCACCCTTCTTCAATCCACCGGGTATTTTAATGCCAAGGACAAGGAGGGTTTTCTCTCGCCGAAACGCATCACGTGCCCCTCATTCCCCTCCTCCCCAAGAGCAGCCCTCTCACGATATTCCGGATTTTGCTGCCCGTCTTCACACATTAGAAGACAACATCTCCGAAATCCTCTCTTACCTTCGTCCTGGGCGCGGTCGCGGACGTGGCCGCAATCGTCGTTGATAACGGGGAGTTTCCTTTACCCCTCTTTGCTTTAATTTTTCCTATTTTATTTTGAATTGGGGCAATTCATTTAAAGTGAGGGGGAGGGTACGACAACACTTGTCCTATGCTTGTTTGATAATATGTCTGACTTTGACTGAACTTGAGTTGAACTTCTCTTGCCATTTCATGATTATCTAGCATATTATACTTGCTCTAGTACTTAGGAGTGACTGACTTGGAGCATTTTTGATAATCAAGTGATATGGGTAATCTGCAGTTTGGCATTCTCTTTTAATTACTCTGGATTGTGTTGATTAGATTTCTCGCCTAGCTTAATCAAAATTAGCCCAATTTGTGAGACTTTGAGCCTTGAACATGCATTCTTCATATTATGCTCGTTTCTTTTGCTTGAGAGTGTCATCCTGAACTTTAGGAATCTAGAACTTGTGGCTTGCTTACAATTCGAGACTACACTAAGAACGAGGTGCTTTAAAATGATTTAGGCATTATGCTTTAACCTTTTCCATCCCTTTCACTCTATTTTACCCTTCCTCATCGCCTAGTGAGCCTTTTGTTAGCCTTACACCCCATTTTTCTTGCTTAACCCTAAACCAAACTTTTTGAATGTTCAAATGCTAGAACTGTATTGCTAGACAAAAAGGGGCTGCAATTCGAATAAGGGCAGAATTTTTCAAAGAAAAAATGAAAAAGAAAAAAAAGAGAAAAAAAACCAGAATAAAAAGAAGCAATTGCTTCGAAAGAAAAAAAACAGTTTCGAAAAAAAAAGAAGAAAAAAGAAATGTGTTTGCTTGCCCATTTTTAACCCTTCTTTTGTCTTCATTGCTTATTGTTTGAAACTTCTTGCATGGATCATCTTCTTTTGCCCTTTCTTTCTATCTTTCTACTTTTTTTCTAACCCACATTACACCTTGAATAAAAGACCTAATGATTTTTGCACCTCGATTCTAATAAGTAGTGGAGAATTGAACTTGTTACAAGCCTATGGAAACCTTTGTTCATGCATGACTTTGAGTGTTTTTGTAACCCCCTCGTCCCGGTCTGGCCGGATGACCGGTCCGAGTGAGCTACACGGGGAAAACCGAGGCGAAACCCGTTAAGTTTCCCCCTCGGTTAGCAACCCTATTTTTTTTTTATTAATCTTGCCTAGATGAATATTAGGTCCTATGTGATTCACAACAGCGGAAAACGATCAAAGGAAAAGCGCATTCGAAACACAGCCACGCATAAACAGTCAATTTTAAGCTTATAAGGCAGGCAGTATCGATACCCTAATCAGGGGTATCGATACCCCCTTTCTAGGTCAACCCAAGAAGTCAACATGTGAAGACCGTATCGATACCCTTACCAGGGGTATCGATACCCTCTTCCTCGGTCAACCTTCCTTGGTCAACAGAATGGAACCGTATCGATACTCGGGAACACCGTATCGATACGCTCCAATCTAACTCCCACTTTCAAATTACAGAGACTTTGGAGGGTATCGATACCCTAAGGGTATCGATACCCTAGGCAAAATCTGGGGCATTTGGGCAAAGAGTATCGATACCCTAACCAGGGGTATCGATACCCCCTGCACTGCAACTTCTCAAACTCAACTAAAACGGCCCCAACACGACTCTTCACGAATTTCTCGACTCACCTAAGCGTATACCAACATGCAAGCACACATAAATAAGCCATGGGTGTCATTCAACATAGATTTAAGCTTTCGTACATAGCATTCAATTCAATGAGCAATATAGGCAATAATAAGCATACATGAAGGCTCAAATGGTCTTAAAAGCACAAGTCAAACACAAGAGGTTTGCAACCATACATAAGGCAACCTAAACACCCTAAAGCATGCCATCATACACACCAACAATCATCAAGGTATAACATGCATACAATCCATAATTAATTCAAACATCGCATTAGGCATTAACAACAATAAGCAAACACATAGGAGTCTAGATACAAGCTCCTAAGACACGTAGCATTTCCCATTGCTAGACTATTACATTATTTAATTAAATCATACTTGAGCAAACCACCACACGCTTGGACGCCCTTATCTTGCTCCTTGCTAACTCCAAGCTAAAGATCTGCATTGTCGGAAAAAGGAGAGCGTAAGCATAAAGCTTAGTGAGCGGAGCTCTAAAACATAACAACGACAATGCAGGGTTCAAAGCTTTCTTTAAAAGTAAAGGTCAACGCATACAAATCACCCAACTACCTAATCCTTCTACTAACATACGAGTTCAACCAAGGGTCAACAATATGGGCATTTAACATGGCATTACACATTATGGTATGCATAAGGGCATAATCCTGGATTAAAGCAAAACAATATGAAGACAATGATATAGTGAGATACAACATGAACATTACATGGCATGCACAAGCATAACCAAAACACACACGGTGGGACTACACATCACCGTTTCGACTAGTAGTTTTCCAATGGGACTACACATCAAAGTACTCTTCTACTAGTCACTACCGGCGGGACTACACATCACCGGAGTCTTATACCTTTCGCTACCGGCGGGACTACACATCACCGGAGCAACGACAACCATCACGTGAGGTTCGACACCAACCATACAACACAACATACAATAACAACATGCGACATGTACTCACTATATCATGCACAACCAAAACAAGATGTAACGAAAACCGCAATTAAGCATCACTTACTACTTGGAGTCTTACCGATCACAATGGTCTTACTCACCATTTTCGTGCACAACTTGCACCAACTTACTCACACCTTTCAAGGCATATCAACGACATCATTAATACCATCATACATCATTAACGATATAGAAAATAGGCAACATGCTCCTACTCAAGTATTCAAATTACATGCTTAACAAACCATCATTTCAAGCAACGAAAACAATGATAAAAAGAGAAATTAAAGAGGCATTTCACATCGACTTACTCTTTAAGTTTAAGTCACTTTCAAGCTCGAATCTAAACCACCTTCAAAATTACCTTTGAACCAAAACATCACTTGAAAACATTTTCACTTCCACATGCTAAAACCAATCATTGAAATCAATTTAAAACATTAACCACTCACCTAAGCTTCCAAGCTTCAAGCCAAGCAAGCAACCATTCCCACAAACCCGGATTTCCTCGCGAAGCTTCTCCAACACCAATTACCGCTTTTAGACAACCTCAAATACATTTCAAACAATTCCAATCAGCCCAACATCAAAAGACCAACCCGGAATACAATTCAATCACAATTTACCATGTTGCAAGCTATGAACATATCCCATTTTTAACCAATTCGGACAGCCCCAAAACCATGCCCAAAAACCATGTTTCCAACCTCCATTACATCCACAATCAATCCCAATTCAACCCCTATCCATAGTACTAACAATAGCCTATCAAAACCCACCTAAAACAACCCCCAAAACTCACCCAAAACCCTCCAAAAACCTCATGTTTACCCAAATCCGAAAATTGCTCAAAATCATTCAAAATTCACATATGTTATACCATTTAACTCCTATACATCACAACTAACCATATTAAATCAAAACATTAGGCTTAACAACACAAAGTTTCCATTTTTAATCAAAATCTTTCAAAACTCTATTTTCCCAAAACTTCCATGAAAATGAAAATAAGTAGTACTTTTAAAGAGAGGGAGTTGAGGGGAAGTCAAAAACGTAATTACCTTTCAAAAATCATCAAGAATGAAGGATGGAGGAGATGAAATAGAAGCTCCCATGGAGGAGATGTTTTTGACGTTGGAAAAAATGAAGAAGAAGAAGATGGTGGGGTTTTAGGGTTTATTTGAATTATAGGGTAATAAAAATGGGTTTTATTTGATATTTACACAAATGCCATTAATGAATGGCTATTGGGCTTAATTTAGAAATTGGGTCCAACACTTTGTTTTATTTGTAAACAAAACCCGAACCAATATTTAATTTATTTAAATTGTAAAACCGAACCCGAATAATATTAAAACATTATTTTCTCCCGGCCCCCAAACCCGGGTGTTACAACTCTCCCCCACTTAAGGAAATTTCGTCCCCGAAATTTATCAGACAGAAAGAGTCACTGACACATGCCCCTCCACACTTTCTCTCACCACAACGTACTCACCAACTCGGTAGACTCACCACACAATATTAGCTATCTGATGTCAAGGTCTCAACGGATCCTTCAATGCATGACCATTTTAAACTCAACTCAATCTCTTCAACAACATAACACGAAACAAAACTGGCTCACACTTCTGAATCATAGATACACAGAACACATCACAAATCTCTTTCTAACTCTGGTGGTAACTGCAATAGATAAACAACAGAACTAGCCCGATTCGCAAACTCATACGGCATTGTTCGATTACCCAATCCATATCCTTCTCTAACTGATCATCTGACTCCAACAGTTAACCAGACACTATTGTAGACGTCTTCAAAAATCTAGTCAAAACTCGAATCTCTATCGGCCACTATCGATCTCAAGGCACTGTACAACTCACAATCTTGCTAAGGCACAACTCCACCATCTTACCCACGGTACAAGTAGCTTGAACATGTATAAAATGAGCACACTCGATGTAACTATCATTGCTTACTCGGCTAAACTCTCTCGTGAGAATTCAAGGGCGAACCGGACACAAGGTCTCTCAATCTATTTCCCACTTTCATTACGAATCTCCCACAGATGTAACAAACTAGAAGAAAACTGATACTCGATCTTGACACACATGCAAACTATACACTTACTCGCATACTGAACCACGTCATTCATCAACTCAACCCAGAAGTACTCATCTTCGATCCACAATATCTCTTCATACTATTCTGATGCCATACAAATAAACTGTCGTATGCTTCGGCCAACACAATACGTCTCAAAACACTATGTCAATCGGTACAACAATTCTGTCTCTAACAATACAAATTCTATCATCTCTGAACTGTACTCTGAAGGTTTTCTTTCTGATGTGCCTTGCACGTGAGGTGCCAAGAATCTATCTTGCAACTGTTTCTCTTCAAGCATTCTGACTCAATGTAGGTTCAACATGAAATGCGGCAATTACAACTCACAACTCAACTACTAATCTAACAACAAATACAGTTCGGAACATTGGTTACTACATTAACTTTCTTCGGATGGTACTCAATCCTGAGATTATAGTCTTCAAGCAGTTCTACACTTTATGCTATTCAAGTTTCAACCCTTCCTAAGTCTTCAAATATTTCGAGTTCTAATGATACGTACACATACACTGTGTATTTCTTACTATACAAGCTTTGTCTCTAAGTCTTCGAAGCAAATACAACTGTAATTAACTCTATGTCTCATATCAGATAACTCTTCTCACAGTCTTCCAACTATCTTGATGAACAAGCCGGAATCTTCTGCATTGCATAAGCACATAACCTAACTCTAGAATGTGACACATCACTATGGTTCACAAACTCTTTCTTTGATATAAGCTGATTCAAGGTCGAAGTTCCCTTCAAGGTTTCTTTCGGTTTCTCAAGGGCTCATTGTCTCGCATCTAACCACACAAACTGAACATTTTTCTGTAGCAATCTATCAATGGAGCAACTATCTTCAACTGATTATTTACAATTCTCTTAAAGTAACAATGCTAGACCTAGGAACTATAGTTACTTGTCACAGTCTTCAAATTTCTTCCAACTCACATCTTCTTCTGACTACTTGGGATTTTCGCTAACACACTCGGCTGAACCACATGTCCTAGGAGAACATCTTCCTTAACTCGGAGCTCACGCTTGCACAACTTAGCATACAACTGATTTTTCTAATAGAATCTACAACTCTACTTCAAGGCTTGTCATGGTCTTCTTCGGTACGTGAATATACCCACGTATCATCTAAGAGAGCTACTACAAGCTTATCAAGGACTTAGGAAAACATCTTACTCAACTTCTCTCTGAAAGTAACTAACACCCTAGTCAATCAAACGGCATAACTCAAAACCCAAAGTGATCACATCTGCCCCGAAAGCTGTCTCCGATACTTCAACTTCTCTCACTTTCAACTGGTAATAATCGGATCTCAAATTAATCTTCAAATAAACTGAAGCACACACTAACTGACCAACAAACCACTGACACTCGAAAACGGATACTAATTATTCATTGTCACTGGTTTCAACTGTCTGAAATCTAAACACATTCTCATATTGTCACTCTCTCTTTTTCACAAATTACACTGTCGATCTCTAACAATGATGCATTAGGCCTAATGAGTCTAAGATCTAACAAGTCTCGAAGTTAATTCTTCAACATTCTCAATTCTTCCGGAATTCATAAGTTACAGAGCAACAAAACAGAAGCAACCTCGGAGACGATCTCAATAACGAACTCTTCTTCTCTATCAAGAGACAAACCGGGTGAATCTTCCAAACACTTCTAGGCAAACACAAACTAATTTAGTATTCTGTGGTCTAATCTTCATTCAAAATCAAATCCATCACACTTGCTAAGCAAACCTGCCAACTAAACTCAATAAATCCCCGACCTCCAAGCTGGATCAATCATTCAATAAGAAGTTCACATACTCACCTACTACTAAAGTCACACAGAAATCTGCAATTTCAAGGCAACTCTCCCTTTGTCTCAACGTATACACTAACTCTATGTTCTACAAGCTATTCCATGCATAGTTTCACATCAAACCATAAAAAGGCAATTACATCGCATCAACTGAAAACACGTGCCACTGGAACATCAACGGACACCCCTTGTACATCTTTCTGACCACGACTGTATCCCCAAAGGAGCTAGCAACACCAACACCTACCTCTAGTACCTCACAAGGTAGATTCAACAACTTCGCATGCTCACTCATAATACTCGGACTCGTAGATCCAGAATCAATCAGAAAAACGAGCTCAAAGACTGTATCGAGGAATTTCTTGCTATAGCATCGACATCCTTCCGGAGCCAACTCTTAAGTCTTCACTTCTATTACTATCTCATATCAAGATTGGTCACATTGTTCTCCCTCAATAGAAACCAACTCATATACACGTTGCCCCGAACAACTAACTGCACTCCCAACTCTGGTACGGTCATACTACCCTGAACTAAAGCGATGAGTTCTTACACCGTTCACATCCTCTAAAACCTCATATTCACGATTACCGGCTCTAGGCCCACGCCTCGGCCTCTAACTTACCAAAGACAACAATATAATAATAAACAAAACACACAAACAAGAATATTTAGGGTTAGCAAGAGCATGGGTCCAAGGTGCTCAAGTATATTCCTTTACAAAAATCTTTTCAAATAAGTAATAGTAGCAATGGGAACTCGACACTACGCTTCAACACAAACATCATGCTAACACATGCTTTCGATCACCGTACTAACAAGCAAACATCAAGCATACATGGCAAAACATTCACCGAGATATAACAACAACATAACACTTCAAACTTACCTCACTTACCTACCCGAGGTCTCAGAAACCTCAGGCTCTGATACCAATAAATGTAACCCCCTCGTCCCGGTCTGGCCGGATGACCGGTCCGAGTGAGCTACACGGGGAAAACTGAGGCGAAACCCGTTAAGTTTCCCCCTCGGTTAGCAACCCTATTTTTTTTAATTAATCTTGCCTAGATGAATATTAGGTCCTATGTGATTCACAACAGCGGAAAACGATCAAAGGAAAAGCGCATTCGAAACACAGCCACGCATAAACAGTCAATTTTAAGCTTATAAGGCAGGCAGTATCGATACCCTAATCAGGGGTATCGATACCCCCTTTCTAGGTCAACCCAAGAAGTCAACATGTGAAGACCGTATCGATACCCTTACCAGGGGTATCGATACCCTCTTCCTCGGTCAACCTTCCTTGGTCAACAGAATGGAACCGTATCGATACTCGGGAACACCGTATTGATACGCTCCAATCTAACTCCCACTTTCAAATTACAGAGACTTTGGAGGGTATCGATACCCTAAGGGTATCGATACCCTAGGCAAAATCTGGGGCATTTGGGCAAAGAGTATCGATACCCTAACCAGGGGTATCGATACCCCCTGCACTGTAACTTCTCAAACTCAACTAAAACGGCCCCAACACGACTCTTCACGCATTTCTCGACTCACCTAAGCGTATACCAACATGCAAGCACACATAAATAAGCCATGGGTGTCATTCAACATAGATTTAAGCTTTCGTACATAGCATTCAATTCAATGAGCAATATAGGCAATAATAAGCATACATGAAGGCTCAAATGGTCTTAAAAGCACAAGTCAAACACAAGAGGTTTGCAACCATACATAAGGCAACCTAAACACCCTAAAGCATGCCATCATACACACCAACAATCATCAAGGTATTACATGCATACAATCCATAATTAATTCAAACATCACATTAGGCATTAACAACAATAAGCAAACACATAGGAGTCTAGATACAAGCTCCTAAGACACGTAGCATTTCCCATTGCTAGACTATTACATTATTTAATTAAATCATACTTGAGCAAACCACCACACGCTTGGACGCCCTTATCTTGCTCCTTGCTAACTCCAAGCTAAAGATCTGCATTGTCGGAAAAAGGAGAGCGTAAGCATAAAGCTTAGTGAGCGGAGCTCTAAAACATAACAACGACAATGCAGGGTTCAAAGCTTTCTTTAAAAGTAAAGGTCAACGCATACAAATCACCCAACTACCTAATCCTTCTACTAACATACGAGTTCAACCAAGGGTCAACAATATGGGCATTTAACATGGCATTACACATTATGGTATGCATAAGGGCATAATCCTGGATTAAAGCAAAACAATATGAAGACAATGATATAGTGAGATACAACATGAACATTACATGGCATGCACAAGCATAACCAAAACACACACGGTGGGACTACACATCACCGTTTCGACTAGTAGTTTTCCAATGGGACTACACATCAAAGTACTCTTCTACTAGTCACTACCGGCGGGACTACACATCACCGGAGTCTTATACCTTTCGCTACCGGCGGGACTACACATCACCGGAGCAACGACAACCATCACGTGAGGTTCGACACCAACCATACAACACAACATACAATAACAACATGCGACATGTACTCACTATATCATGCACAACCAAAACAAGATGTAACGAAAACCGCAATTAAGCATCACTTACTACTTGGAGTCTTACCGATCACAATGGTCTTACTCACCATTTTCGTGCACAACTTGCACCAACTTACTCACACCTTTCAAGGCATATCAACGACATCATTAATACCATCATACATCATTAACGATATAGAAAATAGGCAACATGCTCCTACTCAAGTATTCAAATTACATGCTTAACAAACCATCATTTCAAGCAACGAAAACAATGATAAAAAGAGAAATTAAAGAGGCATTTCACATCGACTTACTCTTTAAGTTTAAGTCACTTTCAAGCTCGAATCTAAACCACCTTCAAAATTACCTTTGAACCAAAACATCACTTGAAAACATTTTCACTTCCACATGCTAAAACCAATCATTGAAATCAATTTAAAACATTAACCACTCACCTAAGCTTCCAAGCTTCAAGCCAAGCAAGCAACCATTCCCACAAACCCGGATTTCCTCGCGAAGCTTCTCCAACACCAATTACCGCTTTTAGACAACCTCAAATACATTTCAAACAATTCCAATCAGCCCAACATCAAAAGACCAACCCGAAATACAATTCAATCACAATTTACCATGTTGCAAGCTATGAACATATCCCATTTTTAACCAATTCGGACAGCCCCAAAACCATGCCCAAAAACCATGTTTCCAACCTCCATTACATCCACAATCGATCCCAATTCAACCCCTATCCATAGTACTAACAATAGCCTATCAAAACCCACCTAAAACAACCCCCAAAACTCACCCAAAACCCTCCAAAAACCTCATGTTTACCCAAATCCGAAAATTGCTCAAAATCATTCAAAATTCACATATGTTATACCATTTAACTCCTATACATCACAACTAACCATATTAAATCAAAACATTAGGCTTAACAACACAAAGTTTCCATTTTTAATCAAAATCTTTCAAAACTCTATTTTCCCAAAACTTCCATGAAAATGAAAATAAGTAGTACTTTTAAAGAGAGGGAGTTGAGGGGAAGTCAAAAACGTAATTACCTTTCAAAAATCATCAAGAATGAAGGATGGAGGAGATGAAATAGAAGCTCCCATGGAGGAGATGTTTTTGACGTTGGAAAAAATGAAGAAGAAGAAGATGGTGGGGTTTTGGGGTTTATTTGAATTATAGGGTAATAAAAATGGGTTTTATTTGATATTTACACAAATGCCATTAATGAATGGCTATTGGGCTTAATTTAGAAATTGGGTCCAACACTTTGTTTTATTTGTAAACAAAACCCGAACCAATATTTAATTTATTTAAATTGTAAAACCGAACCCGAATAATATTAAAACATTATTTTCTCCCGGCCCCCAAACCCGGGTGTTACAGTTTCTGCTTCAAGTTTTACCCTTAAAAACACTTTGAGTGCTCTTGAGTGTATCTTGGTGAGGATTAAGACTAGGCTACAATTCGATCAATGCTTGATAGGAAATTAAAAGGAACAAGGGCTGCTCTTTGCTTGTGTTTATTTGTTGTTAATTGTGTTTATGTCAAGAACCTTCTTTCGTGCTAGAGCCTTTATAATTCTTTTTGATGCTTGTAATGGTTTGTGATTTGCATTCTCGGGCTTAAGTTATTTCGGACATACTTGAGGACAAGTATAAGACAAGTGAGGGGGAATTTGATGAGTTCTCAAAAGTGACATATTTCACTTGCTAATTTTCTAAGTTTTGTGACTTCTTGCTGCTTAATACATATTGTTTCCATTATATTTTGTGCAGGGGTCCAACTCTGGAAATAGCAGTGAAAATAGAGCGTTTCTGCAGTTTTTTTATTATCCTGTCATGACTGGCATCATGGGCACGACATCAGGCACGACGCATCTGACGTGGCAGTGACATAGCAGTGACGTGGCAACTTCTAGAAGCTCCTGGAATGTTCCGGAAGACGAATCCGATCAAACTTATCAGCTTTTATCATATTAGTTTTATTTTTGAATTTTAATTAAACATTTGAATTTGAATTATTATTTCTTATCTCTTATCTTTGTAAATCTAAGCCTATAAATACCAACCTTTGGTGAAGGCTTAAGATCATCTTCTAGCTTTTGAATCTTTTCATCCTTGTAAACATTTTAGTTTTAATCGAAATTCATTTTCATTTATTTCCTTGTTTCATTTATTTTATGTTTTTCAATTGCTTTTCCAAAAACAAGTTAAGTATGATAATCAATATCATGCTTAGCTAAATTTCTTAAGCCAAGAACCAGCCAAGTCAATTCGATTCGTGAGAATTGAACTTGCTTAATTACTTTTGGGGAAATCATTTTTATCTTTCTGCTTAGATAGTTTGGCAATCGGTCTTACTAAAGTTTTTTAAACGTTTTTCATATCAAAAGGGCCCTTTGATCTGAATTCGCTTAAAAACATAGTTGGGAGGAAGGATCGACCTGTGGCAAATTTCGACTTCCTGTGAACACTCTTAGCGGCGGTCCGCTAAGGAAAGATGAAATCAGAAGCGATTCTATTTTTTTAGACAATTTCTGATTCGGTTTTTCCTGCTTTATTCTAAATACTTTAACGACGATAGTCGTGGTTGATTTATTTAAGAACCGTCTTTCGAAGATAGACTTGGGAGGATTGGTTACTTGAGAGAAGAACAAGTTAAAACGGGTTGGGCCTCGTAGACTGTAACCGACATGATCCCCGAAATAAAAATCTATTTCAATGATCGAAAGAATTGAAGGAGCTGGTTCGAGGCTGATTTACATCCTTGGTTTTTCTTACTATCTTTAGTTCTTTTTTCTATATTTTTTTATTACTTCATCGCAAATCATATTACCCCCTTCTTTTATTTATTTGTTTCTTCAGATATTCCTGGGATTTCAGATTCAACGAATTCAAGTCAACAATTCCAGCTAATCTCCCTGCGGATCGACCCTCTTTCCCTATACTTATTCAATTTCTTTATTTTTGAAAGAGGATTTATTTATATTTATTTTGACATGTTAACGACGACTTGTCATATATCAAAATATTTGCTCAACATAAAGCTTTGGAAAAACCAACAAACAAAGCAAAACGACGGGAAGTAGGGCTTGGGAGGCGGTCGAAAAGCGGCTAAAAGCCTCGATGGTGAAAGGGAGGAGATCCGAGGCCGATCCAGTGAAGGGACACAGTGAACATCATTTTACCCTCTAGAAACCTTGAGATCTCAACCAACGAAAAGGATAACTTACCTCCCTTGTCACCATGATTTCGGTGGAAAGGCCATGAGACGCTAGGAGATATGGCCACCAACGAACATTTGATGGAAATCACAGGCAAAAACCATGGCTGGGGGCGAATCAAAAAGTCCATTCGAAGACAAAAGGGTCGAAGATAGAATGCTATTAGAGCGCTATCGGCCCCGAGAACACCGAAGCTATCCGATGAGGGCTCCTCGAAGGAGCAGGGATGAGCGACGACCTTGGTTTGGTTTTCTAAAAAATAGGGCTAGGTTTTTTGTTTACAGCGTTTTTTAATAAACTTGATATTTTAGTAATTAGTTTTTTGAACACAACATTTTGATAAAAAAAATCCTTGCTAAATTGAATGTTTAGATGATAGAATCGATAGAAGGATATGAGTTGTAGGTATTTAACATAGTTTAAGAATTTATCTAGCTTAATATCAAAATAGGTGCCCAAATTATCTTTTTTCACCTTTTAGGTATCTAAACTTTGTTTGCCCCTTTAAGTGCCCAAACCATCCCTTTTCCCCTTTTAAGTACCTAAACTTTCTTATGTCCCTTTTAGGTTTTCAAACTATAATTTTTTTGGTCAAAATAGGTGCCCCAACTATAGTTTCAATTTGACCTTAAAAGGAGCAAAAAATGATAGTTTGAGCACCTAAAAGGGTTAAAAAAATTCAGGCACATGAAAAAAGGATAGTTTGAACACCTAAAAGAAAGAAAGAAAAGTTTTGGCACTTAAAAGAAAAAAATAGATAATTTAATCACTTATTTTGATATTAAGCCAATTTATCTAGCTGTTAGAATACTATTAATAGTTTTGTTTATCATGTTTATTTTTCTCTTGTTTTTATCGCATAATAATGAATAAATATGATAATAATTATTCTAATATCGTTTTAATGATATGATGAACAACGTTGAATTTTTTTCTTTCCAAATTCGTACCTATATATGTATCTGAAAGTTTATCCATTTTCTGTATTAGTTTGCATATGCATTCTGTTCGTCTATAATTAAAATTTTGGACCCTTTGATTGCTACGTTCCATTGCATTTTATATGTAGAATATACTACTAAACTACAACTAGTATTACAAGTTTTGTTAATAAATGAAAAAAAGAAGTAATATGGCACTCACATATATACAGTGTACAATGCAAAACAAATCTATATCTATAATAAAACTATCCCATTCCATAAGATATCAACCAAGTCGGCATGGGCGAAATGAAGTATTTTTATTGGAGGATTAAGATTAGATTTTGTTGCACCTTTTGTTTTCTAGCCCTTCACAATTATTTTTCCGCAACTACTCATCCAAAGTCTGATATTTCCAGAATTTTCACAATTGAGCTGGATGCAAAGCGACTGAAGAGTGATAGCAATTGCACCCTAAAAGAAATAATGACTCGTTTGATCTAATACATAGCGACGTTTGTGAATTGAAATTTGTTTAAACTAGATGAGGGGATAAATATTTTACTACATTCATCGACGATAGTACAAAATATTTTTATATATATTTTCTTAAGAACAAAGACGAAATTGTAGAGAAATTTATATTCTACAAGCGCGAAGTTGAGCACCAACTTAATAAAAAGACTAAAATGGTAAAAAATGATCGTGGTGGTGAATACATTAAATCATTTGGTGAATACTATGCACAACATGATATTATTCATGAAGTAACGTAGCAGAACGAAAAAACGAGCTCTAAAAAATGATGAACGCTTTAGGAAGCTCTAAGTTATCACATAACATGTGGGGAAGTTGTTCTTCTATCTAATTGCCTTTAAAATTAGATTTCCCGAAAGAAAAAGGACAATTCACCATATGAATTATGAAAAGGTTGAAAACATTTCTACAAACACTTAAAAATACGGGGTGTGTTCCGAAGGTAATAGCCTCATTACCGAAGCAAATGAAAGTAGGTCTTAAAACGGTGAATTGTATTTTCATTAGCTATACAAAACATATGAATTGAGTTTCTAGTTATTTATGACCATTGGGGAAGGTTGAAAGTCGTTCGAAGATCATTTTTCTTCATTTAACACAGTTAAGATCAGAGGGTATCGATACTCGAATGTGAGTATCAATATCTGCATTAAGTTCAAATAAACTAGCCATTGAAAGCCTCTAAGTATTGGTACTCGAAGACTTCAAATCATGAGATTATGATTTCGGATTATACTATATGAAACTCTTACAACAGTATCTCATATGCTCAAAACGGTTGAGTGGTAAATGAGAAGTTGATACTCAAGGTAGGCTTACTTGTGAATTGTGTAAGAAAAAAAAAGAAATTCATATCGCACATTGGTGGGGTATTAAGTGTGAGAAGTGTTTACAATACTTTACATACATCAAACCATTTGGTAGTAATTGAATGACTTGGGTTGAGACTGTGCCTCATGTGCAGGCGTGAGGTGTGTAAATCCAATCCCGTTGAACCTCGTCGGGGTTGGGGGCACACTTGCACAACGTGGGTGATGCGAATTTCTATACAGGTCGGGCCCTCCGAGGGCATGCCGATATTTTAGCCCACTATAAAATAATTTTTCCTTAAATGTGACATATTTTTTTGAATATTCTGAATTAAAAATGATAAATATATGATAAGATACTATAGTGACAGTTCTTTTAATTCGGATATTATTTTGACAATGTCTTGCAATTCACGAAAGAATATATTAAAAAATATAAGGCATTTATTGCTTTTAATTCACGAATAATTATGGAATATAAATCACGAATATTTTGGCCTTAAATTTTGAGAATTATTTTCAATATTTCTTTTATGTGAAACCCCTATAAATATCATGTTAACATACTAGGTTCAAACACACAAAAAAAAATCTCCTCTAGATTTCGGTGATATATAAATGCAAGATTACAATTCATGCTATTTTCAAGCATGATACTATAGTTGATCATTTAGTTGTTGTATCTTGAAAGACAAACGACCGACATTCTTAAGTATCATGAGAGTGGTAAAAATTTATCTTAAATAAAGTGTGTAGCCATATAATAGGATAATAAGGTCAGTTGTACTATTAGCTGACAAGATTAGTTAAACGGTTAATTTTTATTTTGTTAGTATAAATATGTATATACTGAATATTATTATTTTTTATCCAAGAAATATGAAAAGTTGGATTAGGTTTTATCCTTTTCTTCTTCATCGTGTTTACCAAAGTAAACTTTTCCCCTTCCATTGTTTCTCATGTTTACCAGAAGATAAACACTTAATATGGTATTAGTTGATTCATCTGCTCCTCGTTCTTCTTATCCTTCTAATTTCGATTGCGTCTTCAAACCCGACGATCCTTTCAACGAGTTTTACATCCACCCAAACGAAAACCCAGCCCTAGTTCTTACTTCTTCTTTACTTATTGATTTGAATTATCATGCTTGGTCTCGTTCGATAAGGATGTCGTTGATCCAAGAACAAATTTTGCTTCATCGATGGCTCAAGAAAGGAACTTCGCGATGATAATCCGAAGTATCAGGCCTGGGTGAAATGTAACAATTTGGTTCTTTCTTGGCTTCAAAGGGCGATTCATCCCGATATTGTCCAGAATGTCATCTAGATTGACACGACTTACGAACTTTGGACCGATCATTTCGATCAATTTAACAAGAGGGATATGGTTTGGCTATCCGATTTAATGCAAGTTTTTTACAGTCTTCAACAAGGTAATCTTTCTGTTACCAATTATCATACTCAATTGAAAATTCTCTTGGACGAAATCTGTAATCTCTGGTCGTTATCCTCTTGTGTTTGTTCCGCTGATAAGTATTAAAAGCAAGATTTCATGTTAAGATTTCTTAGGGGTCTAAATGAACAATTTTTAGTGCCGAAATCTCAAATTTTAATGACCAAACTTTTACCGCCTATAAACGAAATCTTTGCGATAGTGCTTTAACCTATTATTTTTTATCCAAGATATATGAAAAGTCAGATTAGGTTTTATCTTTTTCTTCTTCATCGTGTTTACCAAAGTAAACTTTTCATGTTCCATTGTTTCTTATGTTTACCAGAAGATAAACACTCAATATCATATGCCTTAACTCATTTTCTGATATTTTTTGTCTGTATCCAAATATTTATTTAGTTTCAAATTATTATATTATTTATGTATTTTTATTGTTTTGATCTCATCAATAAAATTTATTATTTTGTCCCAAATTGTTATACTTTTAAGATTTATTTTGGCATTTTCCATTAAAAAATCTGACCATAGAAACTCTTAAGTATGCCAATTCGACACCAAAATACACTAATACCAATATGTACTAATATTAAAACAAATTCACTGGTGCGAAATTGATTACCTTACTATAACTATCTTATGGACATATACATAACAAAAAAATATCTAGTTAGTGGAACTCAACAAATGTCTCAGTGAAAAAATGGATGATATTCATTCGAGGAGATACGGGTTCAAATCACGCTGTCTACAAGGTGTATATGTATCGTCAAAGGGTTAAAAATATCTATGAACAGATACGATTTTGTAATCACCTTTAGACTATTCAAAGAAAATATGTTGTTAGTGGAGCAATCCCAATAGACTCAAAAGTCAGATATGCCATCCTTTTTCAATACGCTAACCTATCTAGGGATGGCAACACAGCAGGGTAGATTTTTTTACCGCCCTAAACCTGCCTAAAAAATTTAAAGTTTCGACCCGACCTGACCCAAACCGATAAGAATTTAATAGATTTTTATCTTCAACACGACTCGATATAATAAAAGTATAAACCAACCTCGAAATTTTAATAAAAAACTCGATTAAACCTGACCCAAAGAAAATTAATAAAAATATTAAATATAATATATAAAAATAGAAAATATTAATATATATTTATAAATAAACTAGGTCGGGGAAGGTCGAGGAATTTTCACCCTAAACCCGACCATATTAAAAAAAATCAGCCCTATAGATTCGAGTCGGGTCGAAACTCACTAGATTCAGATTTTTTTGCCATCCCTATTTTACACCTACATGTGTCAAAGTTCTTTTATGAATAATAAACTTAATTTTTTTTTATCAAACTAAAGTATTTCATTAACATAAAAGGTCGCATACAGAAGCATCGAGATATAGACCCGAGAAAAGGATAGCCAAAGGGCCAATATAAACGATGGAAAAAAACAAGGCCAAAAACAAACCCTACACAAAGAGGGTGGAAACAACCGAGACAAAAATAAAGAACAATTGGCTGTCACAAACCAAAAGGCCAACACAAGCATATTCGGGGACATAGAAGTCAGATCCGAGAGAGCTCCTTGCTCGGAGATGACTGGTTGAACACTAAAGTTCCCAGTTCGCGTCACCGGGGGACTATCAACCGAAACTGTAAAGACAATAGTAAGGCGAGACAAAAAGGCTCGAAAACATGACATACACAACCATCAAGCTAACATCGGGGGCATCACTCCACGCCAAGCCGCAACTTGACACAAAGAACCGCAACAAAGCACATAAAGTGTAAGGCTCGAAAGTGATCAACCGAAGTCGTCAAGAGGGTTGAAATTGCTTCCCAAATGAATTGGCTAAACTGAAAAATAGTGGATAGTATTTGCACGATAATTTTATAGTGGTTCGACTACTCAACCAAGTCTACATCCACTACCTTAGCATACCACTGGGAATTTCCCAATTCACTACTATGAATTCTTCCTTTTGAGGCCAAAGGGATAACCTTACAACTCTATCTTTTCAATGGCTAAGATAGAACCACTCTAATTTTTTCTTAGGCTAAACTAGAACCTCTCCTTTTTACAAGGTAATTTGTGTAAACAATGAAAACCTCACAAGGTGAGTGTTTACAAGAATTAAGCTCACAAGAGTGTAAAGATTAAAACAAAGAAAAACACTCTCTATACAATATATACGAGAGAAATGAAGAATAAAAAACTTAAATGCTATTTATCTTGATCATGAAGCTTGGATATGTTCTCTAACAATCTTCAAGTGTCCCAAGCTTGCTTTTATGGTGTGGAATGATATTCTAGCTGTTTATGGCCATTGGAGATATTTTGGAGTCGTTGGGAAGTCATAAAGCTGAGCTTTAAATTCTCACTTGCACAGAGCTTTCGAAACCTTAAGGAGGATTTGAAAAATATAGCCGTTCCAAGGCCATGATTTTGAAATCTTTATAAAGGTTTCAAAACCTTTGCTAAGGTTTCAAATCCATGCCATTCTGCTTGAGAGGTTTTGAAACCATCAAATAGAGGTATCAAAACCTTCTTTAAAAACATGGAAATTTGGCTATCTTTTTGACTCTTTAAGGTATATAAACATAGTGGGATAAGTCAAAACATTTAAAACATATTTTTCAAGTTTTGAGAACTTTTGAATTATTTTTGAAATATTTAAACAAGTCTAAAATATTTTTCACATAATTTGTTATATCAAAATATTTGTTCAACATAAAGCTTTGGAAAAACCAACAAACAAAGCAAAACGACGGGAAGTAGGGCTTGGGAGGCGGTCGAAAAGCGGCTAAAAGCCTCGACGGTGAAAGGGAGGAGATCCGAGGCCGATCCAGTGAAGGGACACAGTGAACATCATTTTACCCTCTAGAAACCTTGAGATCTCAACCAACGAAAAGGATAACTTACCTCCCTTGTCACCATGATTTCGGTGGAAAGGCCATGAGACGCTAGGAGATATGGCCACCAACGAACATTTGATGGAAATCACAGGCAAAAACCATGGCTGGGGGCGAATCAAAAAGTCCATTCGAAGACAAAAGGGTCAAAGATAGAATGCTATTAGAGCGCTATCGGCCCCGAGAACACCGAAGCTATCCGATGAGGGCTCCTCGAAGGAACAGGGATGAGCGACGACCTTGGTTTGGTTTTCTAAAAAATAGGGCTAGGTTTTTTGTTTAGAACGTTTTTTAATAAACTTGATATTTTAGTAATTAGTTTTTTGAACCCAACATTTTGATAAAAAAATCCTTGCTAAATTGAATGTTTAGATGATAGAATCGATAGAAGGATATGAGTTGTAGGTATTTAACATAGTTTAAGAATTTATCTGGTTTAATATCAAAATAGGTGCCCAAATTATCTTTTTTTACCTTTTAGGTATCTAAACTTTGTTTGCCCCTTTAAGTGCCCAAACCATCCCTTTTCCCCTTTTAAGTGCCTAAACTTTCTTATGTCCCTTTTAGGTATTCAAACTATATTTTTTTTGGTCAAAATAGGTGCCCCAACTATAGTCTCAATTTGACCTTAAAAGGAGCAAAAAATGATAGTTTGAGCACCTAAAAGGGTTAAAAAAATTAGGCACCTAAAAAAAGGATAGTTTGAACACCTAAAAGAAAGAAAGAAAAGTTTTGGCACTTAAAAGAAAAAATTAGATAATTTAATCACTTATTTTGATATTAAGCCAATTTATCTAGCTGTTAGAATACTATTAATAGTTTTGTTTATCATGTTTATTTTTCTCTTGTTTTTATCGCATAATAATGAATTATAAATATGATAATAATTATTCTAATATCGTTTTAATGATATGATGAACAACGTTGAATTTTTTTCTTTCCAAATTCGTACCTATATATGTATCTGAAAGTTTATCCATTTTCTGTATTAGTTTGCATATGCATTCTGTTCGTCTATAATTAAATTTTGGACCCTTTGATTGCTACGTTCCATTGCATTTTATATGTAGAATATACTACTAAACTACAACTAGTATTACAAGTTTTGTTAATAAATGAAAAAAAGAAGTAATATGGCACTCACATATATACAGTGTACAATGCAAAACAAATCTATATCTATAATAAAACTATCCCATTCCATAAGATATCAACCAAGTCGGCATGGGCGAAATGAAGTATTTTTATTGGAGGATTAAGATTAGATTTTGTTGCACCTTTTGTTTCCTAGACCTTCACAATTATTTTTCCGCAACTACTCATCCAAAGTCTGATATTTCCAGAATTTTCATGAAGCGATTATAGTGTTATTGACATAATCGCTGTTAAGTCTATTTAATTTACTAACTGGCTTTACAACATGACAACTAGGGCTATATTGCCAGCGGTACACTACCTATTGAGTATTGACCCTGTGGTTTGACTCCACCCGCCAGAGGGATATTTATATATCCACAAAGGTTAGACAAAAAAGAGGAGGCTGAAAACTCTCATACCATTATTCAATATTCATCATCTCTCCTAAAAATCTTTCTTTTATTGACTGCGACTCCTGGTCCAAACAAAACAAGAAAAATTAAACCCTATAAAATCATTATAATCTATCATCAACAAATTCAAAAAAAAATATTATATTGTAGTGGAGTTTAACCGGAATCCATTTTGTCCCTATTCGAGATAATAGAAGGCATTTTGATTCATGAATACTTGTAATTAAATGGAAACCCCATAAAAGGGCGTTTAAATCTCAAATCAAGTAGCAATTCATAAATTAATTATGATGTGCTACATGTTGCCGGCATGCCTATTTATTTTCCTCGCTCTCCTATTCTGGCTTTGCTGTCTTTTTACTGTAAAGAGAAACAATGTAGCTTAATTCCTCAGATTTATTAAAAAGCATAGAATACGGTTACTTTTTTGTAATTGTGTACCCAAAAATAAATAAGTGGCGTCCATTGTGAAATCCAATCACAATTATTTTGTTTTCCATTTGGCGTTCACATCATCGGGACCATATAACAAATATAGAGAAACCGAGAGAATCTCTCCCTCGTGGGCTGAACAAATTCATTCATTCATTCCGTATGCCTCAGAACCCCCCTCTATTATTTATTTAATCCTTTCCAAAACAATCGCTGATTTCTTCATCACCATCACTTAAACCTAAGTTTCTATTAAAGATTTTCGGATTTTTTGCAAGGGTTTTCAACAACAATATACAAGTATCAATGAAGTTTCGGTTAGAATGATTAAATCGTTATCAATGACATTCAAGGCCGTCTCAGAAGGCACTGACGGAATCATACAGTGTGTGGGAGGGGCTGTTGGCCCTCCCAATTTTTTTAGTATAATTGTATTTTTAATCCATTTTAGTCTAAATGTTAATCAAATAAGGCTTTTGTCCCTCCCAATTTTTAAATTTAATAGCTTAATAGACTCTTGCCCCTCCCAACATTGAATCCTAGCTCCGTCCCTGTCAGAAGGGAAGCAATATGTGCTCCAACACAGGGTTTTCACCTTCTACCTTCGCAGCTTCAGTCCCAAAAATGTACAAGACAACTCTATTGACATTATAAACTAAAATTCTAATCCTATACAAGAGAAACATATGGAAAATACAAGAAAAATGTAAAGCTACTTGATATGGTTTGATACAAGGAATGGTAGTGAGGTGAGCAGCATCATGTATTTCTTCCGTGTAAACTATGGAATAGCTAACAAAGGAAAAAGGAAGGAGGACCACTTTCTTTTCTTTTGTTTGTGAAAAAGCAACTCTTTTCTTATTTAGTGTGAAATATATGGATGACAGTGGCACACGAAATTGCCACAATTGAACCATATTAATTTCCCATTTTGTGTATTACCTTATTAGTGTCTTGCATATGACATCTTGCAATAGGTACAGAGGTTAATCTATATACACGGATGCTACCATGGTATAATTTGGGTTATAGATATAATGGCCTTATTTGGTAAATAGCGGTTTGGGCAAAAATTAGAAATTTGAGGTATAATTAGAGGTTTGACTAGTCAAATCCGCTAATATTGATATTTGGTAAATAGCGGATTGAAAGAGCGGATTGAGGTGAAAAAGCTCCTAATATGAGCTTTTTGAGATTAGAGGTTTGATATTAGAGTTGTAATAACTCTTTTACCCTTAACAATTACCAAAAATCTCCAAATAACTTAAACTGAATAATAACATTTTTAATATAAATAATAACATATTAAATATTCGACTTATTTTTTGTTACTACTAATTTATATGGTGATATTTGTAAGTTAATTTTATTTTTTATTATCACATATTTATATGCGCATATAATTTTTTTTAATAATTATATAAATAATAAATTATATATAAATCTTTCAAATATGTTTAGGAAATTTATATTAAAAATAATTTTTATAAATCTAATTAATATTTGTTAGATACAAAATATTCATAACTGATAAATTATTCAAACAAGTATTGAATATAATCATGTCCTTATATGTCATTTTGCTTGTTTAAATAATCAAACAGCTATCAGCTATCAGTTAATTTTACCAAACACTTTTATACAATCATCTAATACAACCCGCTAGTCAAATCAGCTAATGCAATCAGCTATCAACTATCAGCTAATGTAATTCGCTATCAGCTATCAGTTATCCGCTAATTGCCAAACAGGGCTAATGTCTATATTATATAAATTTTTTCGGATATTGAACATTTAAGATGTTAAACTTCACATCCTACCATATATTATACTAACAATACACCAATTGAAGTAAACCTAATCGAGAATCAATCATTTGTAGAAAGAAAAAGTTCGGGTTATTTTATAAATAAGCAAAAATGAATTATTATTATTAATATTTTTTTGTCTAGAAAGCTATATTTAATATATTTTGTGTTTGTAAAATTTTTAAAAAACTTATTTTACTTTTGCCTTTCTATCAATGAAAATATCAAAGTTTTAGAAAATTTTAATTTATAATAAAAATAAAAAATTGATTTTAATAAGGCTTAATGCACAAAATGCCTCTAAAGTTTACTATTTTTCCTAATTTGGTACCTAACATATTATTTGGAACGTTGTGCCCCTTAACGTTTCCAACATTACCTATTTTCTCCCAAACCGTTACCTTTGCTGTAAATTTTTTTCTTCAACCGTTTAAAAAACTTCTCAGCCAATGAGATCGCGCTACATCATCTCCTCTTTGACAATGCAACCCGCTTGATTTTTATGTAGGGTAAATATCATGTCAAGTCTCTCATGTTTGTTCCTTTTTTACCTAAAATTGACTCATATGTATTTCTAATTTTTTAATTTAGTCCAATATTTTTTATTAATAATAATATATTTTTATTTATATGTTAATATTTAATAAAAAATTAAATTAAATATTTTAATATTAACTTAGTAATTTTTGATAAATTAGTTATTACTAGTTTAATATTAAAATATTACTAACAAAGTTTAATTTATTTTTTTAATTCCAAAATAAATTAGTTTTATAATTTAGTCCCATCAAATTAAATTAAATTTTAATATTAAACGGTTCCTCATTACGTCTCAAAATAAACTAATTTTATAATTTAGTCTCATTACGTCCCAAATTAGTAATTTTACATTAATTTAATATTAAATTAGTCTCTTAATTTATCTAATTTAATATTAAGATATATTTTTAGATAAATTACATATTACTAATTTAATATTATATTAATGTAAAATTAAGATAAATTAAATTAATTTTTTAAGAGTAATATTATTTTATTTTAATATTACTAAAGAGCAACTCCAACATCAGATAAATTGCAGGAGACACCATATATATACACCAGAAACTACAAAGCATGCATTGCAATTCACATAAATTTATTTTTTTTAGAGATTTACAGGGAGATCCGTTGAAGCTGAAAGTGCACAAAATAATGTCTATAAAAATTTATAATTTGAATAAGTAATTGTATAAGGTCAATTTTAGGTAATTTAATTTATCTAAAAATTACTAATTTAATAATAAAGTATTTAATTTATTTTATTTTTGTTAAACATTACCATTTAAATAAAATAATATTATAAATAATAAAAAATATTAGACTAAAAAGAATATAATTCAAATAAGTAATAATTGAGGGTTAATTTTAGGTAATTCAATTTATCAAAAAATACTAATTTAAAATTAAAATATTTAATTTAATCATTTATTGAATATTAACATTTAGATAAAATAATATTATTAATAATAACAAACATTAGACTAAATTAAAAAAATAGAAGCAAGTATGAATCAATTTAAGGTAAAAATAGACTTTTCAATTACTAAATTAAACAAAAAATAAACATGAGAGGCTTGGAGTTTACGTGGTGCGATATCATTGGCTAATTTTTTTTTAATGTTTAAAAAATTAACAACAAAAATAACGGATTTGAACAAAATAGAGGTGATTTTATGCATTAAGCCTTTTAATAATTAGATAAAGCAATTAAAATGAGTATTTACAAAGTGGGCATGATGAAGGTGAATGATGATGTACAAAGGACTGTTAACCTAATTATAGTGATTTGACACATCATTTGAATCAAAACACGCGAGACAAAGACTACCCAACGGACTTTGGGATGCTAAATTTATTATAAACAATTATTTGCTTCTTTTTTATTTTTATTTTTATATCACAGTATCTTTTAGTAGCATTTTTTAAATTCTGTTGTTGAACAAACAGATACGTTGGTAATTTAAATTGGATAAAATTTAGCATCAGTCACTGAATAATATAGTGGGTTTTCATTCCAATTATATTTGAATATTTTTAATTAAGTCTAAAACAATTATATGAGAAATAAAAATGGAGGTTTCAGGAATGAATACAAAACATATAGATTATGAGTAATATTATTAGAATGGAGCTTCAACCCTGAATTCAGAGCTTGTGAATACACTTTGTGCTGAAGCTTGAAGTAGTTAAAGCTTGGATATTGTAACTGCAGCAACTAAAAACAGTTGAAAATGAGAATATATGTAGCCAGAGATGAAAATGATTTAATATAACATTATTAGATATATGTTGATGTTCGGAAACAAAGTTTTTTTCTTTTACCTTCCTTCCCAAGGGTTCTGTGATTTTCCACTTGCATTTCTTCCTGTAATTAGGCCTGGAATCAATGAAATTAGGCCTCACTCAATGCTTCTGCTTCAATTTTCAAATAACACAAATTAAACCAGACAACTATCCACACTTGAATAGGTAAAACTGCTGTGTTTTGTTGATTTTACCTCGGACCTCAACTTTTGCTTTCAGCTTCAAATATTCTTGCTAGTTGCAGAGATTTTCTAGTTCCTCAACTTTTGCTTTCAGGTTCAAATATTCTTGCTAGTTGCAGATTTTTTCTAACTAGAAAATCTTACTCATATCCATATCTAACTGGTGTTTATACTGATAATTCAGACAAAAATAATACATAAAGATCAGTTTAATGCTCCAATTCTGTAAATAACCTGAATATCTATTTCTGTTTGACCAGGCTCCAATGCTCCATAGGCGCACCTCTTGTACCTCTCAAGTGTCTTACCAATGCTGCAAACATAAAAGAAAAAGAAATTAATTAATTTCCTTTTATTTAGTACAATAGTATACTGATTTAGTGATTTTGTTGTTATTATAATAAAAATTAATTTTATTTTGATAATTTCCAATTATATCTCCCACAAAAAATATTAAGAGGCACAATTATTCTTTATTTAGAATATCAATATTATATTTTATGTAATTTTTTTAAAATATAAATTGATTATTTAATTCTAAGTTTAATTTATAGTATAAAATAATTATAAGCTAATTTTTCAATAATCAATTTATATTTTAAAAAATAATTTACATAAAATATGGTATTTATAAAAAATATATACAACTTTTTAAATTAATAAGTTGTGTAAAATTTTCCAATTAAATTTATAAAATTTACTATTATCTTTTAGTATACGTATGGATATTATCATATAGTTAAGATATTTTTTTTGAATAGAATAGTTAAGAGAACCGAATAAATGGTCCCAGTCAAAAAATAAATGATGATCATATTATGAGACTCGGGTTAAATCGCTCTGCCTACAAAGTGTGTGTTTTGTCAAATAGTTGAAAATATGTATACATACTGTTATATAATTCGAATATGAATCCATTCTATAATGATATATGATAACAAAATATTTAGGTAAACTACACCACATACCACTCAACTATAGCCCATGAGTCGAAATGGCACCGAACTTTAAAATTGTTCAAAACTATCACTGAACTTTAATATATGACTCGAAAATACCACTCCGCCTAACTCTTAACACCCTCGTTAAGTCAAAACGATGTCGTTTTAGTACGACTGTTTCGAAGCCTAATTTAGGCCAAAACGACGTCGTTTTTTTATAGAGGAAAATTATTAAAACCATGTACTTGGAAGGGTTTGAACCCAAAACATTCAAATGTAAAGGCTAAGCTTTGACCACTAAACCAACTTAATATTATATAATATTTTTATAGAAATAGTGTATATCTCAAATTACATGAGATTAATTCAAATTATTTTTTTGAAATAAATAATACTATAAATAATATTATTATATAAAATATAAAATATATTATATATTATATATATACATATCAATTTATATATGTGTATTGTTATTATTTTTATATAATATTTATAATATAAATATATTATTTAAAAAAACTCAAAATATTCATAAAAATAATATATTTATATTAGAAATAATATATAAGAACTCTAAACTACAAAGCCCAAACTTCAAACCATAAACTTTATGCTTTGAAGTTTGGGGTTTAGGGTTTAAGGTTTATATATATATATATTATTTATAATATAAATATATTATTTTAATAATGATATTACTTTAATGAATATTTTTTAAAAATAATATATTTATATTATAAAAAATATGTAAAAACCATAAAATAATAAATTTTATATTATTTACATATTAATATTATTTTTAGTATTATTTTTTTCATAAAATAATTTAGTTGAACCAAATGGATAAGATTATATAATTTAAAATATATTATTTTATTATATATATATTGTTTATAATATAAATATATTATTTTTTAAAAACCCAAAATATTTATAACAGTAATATATAAAAAATCATAAAATCTAAACTCTAAAATTTGGGTTTTAAGTTTGAGGTTTGTGGGTTAATAATTTAGGGTTAGGGGTTTTATATATTATTAATAATATAAGTATATTATTTTATGAATATTTTGGGTTTTTAAAATAATATATTTATATTATTAATGATATATAAGAATAATATATTTTATATTATTTATATATTAATGTTATTTATAATGTTATTTATTTCATAAAATAATTTGAATTAATCTCATGTAGTTTGAGATATATACTATTTCTGGCAAAACATTATATAATATTAAGCTAGTTTAGTGTTAAGGCTTAGCTCTTACATTTGAAGGTTTTGGGTTCAAATCCCACTAAGCACATGATTTTAATAATTTTCTTCTAGCAAAACGCCGACGTTTTGGCCTAAATTAGGCTTCAAAATAACTGCACCAAAACTACATCGTTTTGACTTAACGGGGTGTTAAGAGTTAACGGTGGAGTGATATTTTCGAATCACATATTAAAATTCAGTAATAGTTTTGAACAATTTTAAAGTTCGGTGGCATTTTCAACTTAGGAGCCATAACTGAGTGGTATGTAGGGCCTGTTTTTGGTTGCGTTTCGCAACCAAAAATCACTTTTTTAAGTGCTTTTAGTTAAAACAGGCTGTTTTTGGTTGCTTTTAAAACTAGCTTTTCCACCCAAATCAAGAAGCTGGATTTTATAGCTTCTTGGGTGGAAAAGCTAGTTTGAAAATAAAATTACTTTTTTACCCTTATTATTTAATTATAATTTATTGTTAAAATAATGTTTATGCATACATAATTGTAAAATAATATATATTTTATAATATTTATACTGAAAATAAAATTGTTTTATTTGTACTTTATTTTATATTTATTATTAATGTGTAAGTGGTATGCTTGTATATAATCTAGAATGTAGTATATATTTTCAAATTAAATTTTATATAAAAAAATTTATTATAATTGAAACTGATTTATTTCATAAATCATAACATTAATTAATTTGAACAATCACCCAAATTTACTTTTACTTTTCAATATCATGTTTAAAATAGACATTTTATCTCATCAAAATCACTTTTTGACCTCAATGACAAACACTAACCAGCTTTTCAAAACTACTTTTCAACAACTAGTTTGAAAATAACTTTTTTCACCGCACTTTTTAAAAGCAACCACAAACTAAGCCGTAGTGTAGTTTACCCAAATATTTATCTCATTCAAAATTTCAAATACCACATTTATCACAGAGGGGGCTAAAGATATTGGAGAAAACGCATATTATGAAAATTTTAAATTTTCATATAATTGAAGTATATTTTTATTAAGGCTTTGTCTAACTTATACATACATGAATAGATTAAGTGAATATTCAAAAAAAAAACGAATAGATTAAGTGTCATTTAAGAGCTTGCATTAAATACAAGATTTTATTTGAAAAAATTCAATCATTTAATGTATTACAAAACCCTAAAAGATTCTATTGAAAAAAATACGCATTCAATGTAATACCAAACCCTAAAACCTAAAACCCATATCATTAAACCCTAAAACTCTACCCTTAACCAAAATCATAAAAATCATAAGCCATAAACCCCTAATTAGAAACCATAAACCTTAACCCTAAACCAGAAACCCTAAATCCTAAACTAATACACTAAATGATAATTTTTTCAATAGAATCTTTTAAGGTTTTATAATATATTGAATGATAGAGATTTTTTCAAATAGAATCTTATATTTAATACAAGCTCTTAAATGACCCTTAACCTATGCATAGGTTAGAAAAAGCCTTTTAAGTATTTTTTTTATTAATGATTTAATTTCGTATCTTCTGAAAAATTCAAATTCTTATATATTTCAAATTTTTATTTATTTTGTTATTGGTGATCTAATTTCACACAACATAAAATTTTACACCCATATTTTTATAATATACCTTCCTAAAATTTTACACATAAAATTTTTGCCTTTGTCCTGACAAAAATTATTTAAATTTGAATTCATATATTTTTAAAATTATGAATATCATCTTCATATAAAATTAGCCATGTTAAGTTTAGTAGGAGATGAGGATGATTCGTTGGATTAATAATAAAAGTAAACCTTACTTTGAGATCCATTAATTAAGTGGTTAAAATTTTCATATTATTTTATATTGTATGAATTTAAATTTATGTTTTACCTTAAGAATATAATTACCTCTCTACTTAATAAAAGTACTAGCCCTACTTTCCTAGGTTTAAGTTCCATCAAAGTATAAGGTTAACCCTACTTTCCTAGGTTTAAGTTCCATCAAAGTATAAGGTTAATCTATATTTATTCTTTTTTATTGCCATTTGATTTTGTAAGGGTTTGTCCTGATTAATCTGAACCGATCGCGTCGCGCACTTGGCTTTGGTAGATGAGTCTCCCAGCAAAAATTTTCTGCATACACACGACATCAAACTCTAGACTTACTTAAACGATACCGAATTACTTGACACTTAAACTAATCTCGTTGGTTAATCTATACACTACAAGAAAATGCATTTGTAGTGACATTGAAAATAGTCACAAAAAGTGTTAAATTTAGTCACTGAAATTTACAGTGTCTATTTTTCTGAGTCGTCACATGTCGTCACTAATAACTCCGTCACTATTATATTAGTGACAACTTTCATGTATTTCGTCACAATAGTTATGTTTTTATGACCACACTATTTGACACAAATGATCATTAATAGTGACTAAAATTTAGACACTAATGTTATTCTTACTAGTGACAAACATTCTATCACAAATACATATTTAAATAGTGTCTAAAATATGTCGTCACTGTCAATAATTAAAAATTAATTATATTTTTAGTTGTAACCATTTTATTTAGGGTTTAAACTAATCACTAATTGTCCCTGAAATTTAATGGAGCTTTTGCATTTTAGTCACTGAAATTTAATTATAGATGATGTAGCATATTCAAATATCATTTTTTAGTAAATAAATGCAATGCATGGCTTCAAGAATGATCGAACCTGGAACCTTTAGGGCGAGAGTGCAATACTTATCCACTAGGCTGAGCAAGAAATTTTATATTATTTTGAAAGAAAAATAATATTTAGGTTTAATTGTAATTGAAATTAATTTTATTTATTTTAAAAATATTTATTAATTATAACACATTATTATAATAATAATTTACCTAATTTTTCTATGGTTTCTTATACAAAGTACATATGTTGAAGAAACCATTTAGATTTTTTTTTTCTGTAGAAAAAACTAATCAAAATGGAATATATCTGTTAAAATTAAAAAAAACTCTATCATATATTATGCTAAAATCACATAGTAGTCTTTGCACTCTAATTTGGTGACTTTAAATTTCTATACTTTTAAAATTTTGAATTTTTTATCCTGACATGAATGGTCGTATTTAAATGTGTTAAGTACAATTTTCTTTTTAGCTAATTTGTTATACAAAAGTTGCTTATTTATTTTTTTCTTTAATTTCATCATTTTTAGTCCTTGTAATTTAGTCATATTGCCGGTGTCTCGTTCGGATTAGGATTAAAATTTTAAAATTTAAAAAATATACGGACTAAAGTTGATCAAAAAATATATTGACTAAAACAACAATTTACACATAGTATAGACTATAGAAATATTTTACCTTTTGACAAACTAGTTTATGATAACTTTACTTTTTATAATTATAAAAATAAATTTATCATTGTGACAATATCTAATTTGTCATTACTTTTTTTTGTGACAAAATTTATCGCAACAAAAAAGTGAAACTTTAAGTGACAAGTAATTTCATTGTAACAACAAATATCAAATAATAGTGACCACTTCACATATCGTCACTATCATGTGTCAAAGTTTTAGTGACAATGAACTTTGTGTCACAATTGTATACATATAGTGAGAATTCATTTGTCAAAAATGCAATCGTCACAATTACTACTGTTACAGTGACCAAATAAAATTATGTCACAATTACTTGTACTAATTGTGTCGCACAAAAAAATTGTCACAAAAAGTTAATATTTGTGACAAAATTATTTCGAGTCACTATCAAATTGTCACTACAAACCTATATTCTTGTAGTGATATTTATTCTAATGAATCTTCTAAATATTCTTTAATTTATCAAAAGAAAGGAAAACATAAAATTAGTAGGAAATGTATAGATACCTAGTTAATTCTACTAAAGTTTAAGGGTAAACTACATCTATGACCACCCATATATGTGTGCTTTTATTTTGATTACCGATCTTTTAATTTTATCAATATCCACTCAACTATTTAAATAATATCAGTTAAGTCACTTGTCATTAAAAATTTAACTGAGAATATGACGAGACAGTTGGTAAAAATTTACATAATTACACATTTGGTCCAAAGTTTACTTTAATTTAATAAATTTAATCCACCAATAATATAGTGACCGATTCTATCTACATGTGTCATGACCATTGAAAGATACGAAAGAGGAGGCTATCCTAATTCCTAATAATAGCACAAACTTTGCAGAAAGCTTTTGAAGGAACATATCTTAGGAAAATAAATCAAAGATGAATAAAATGTTAAGATGGAGATGATAACAACATATTGTTTGTTAATATAAGAAAACCCTGTATCACAATAAAATTAGAACCCCAGAAAATCAACTAAACTAACAAAAGAAAACCCCAGATTCAGGTTTTCGAAGAAAAGAGTAAAAAGTTACCTGTTGGAGGTGGAGAATTCATAGAGTTTGGCAGGGGTGGAGAAAAGGATGAGAGCAACCTCGGCATCACAAAGAATGGAATGCTATAAGCATTCTTGAGCAGCCCATTCCTTGTGTTGGCAAAGGTCACTTGTCGATTTATCTTGTTTTCGATCCTCTTCAACTCAACTCCCCCTCTTCCCATATTACAAAACTCTTTTTTAAATATGATAAAAAAGAAATTCTCTGTCTTAAATGATTAAGAAAACTTGTGTTGTTTTCAGAAACCGGTTTCTGTCTTCTTTTTCTTTTTTCCTTAAGCTGAACTACTCAATACTCAACTTGAAAAGCTTGCCACTCGAATAATATAATATACTGAATTTTTGTAATTTTTTATTAAAATTTCTAGATAATAATATTGTTGTTGTTTTTTCCTCGGCAAAAAAGTTTATTATTAATTAATCAAAAAGCCAACAACCGAGTTGTATGCCTCATTAAAAATCTTTCAAATTTTAAGTGGACGTAAAGAGTACAACACAATCGAGGATAAAAAGAATAGGACTGTTATTGTTGTAGTTGTTGTTGAATAAATCCACTCAACAATTATTATTAATATGGATAGGATTGTAAATGAGACAGACTGCGAGCTACTCGAGTTCGACTCGGTCAATACTTTACTCGATTGAACTCAAATCGATTTCTTAACGAGCTGAGTTGAGTTCAAAATTACTTAGGCTCGATTCGACTCATTTAGACCCATAATCATATTGAATTCTAGCTAAATATAAAGTCATGTAAAATTTAATTTTTAAATAATAGTCAAAACTTTCTTTAAGCTGTTTTATCTAGCTAAATATAAAATCATATTGAATTCTAGCTCAATATTTTGTTCAAAAGACATCTAATTGAGTACCACTAATTTAAAATCTTGTCACTTTTATTCTTTTTAAGAAGTGTTATTTTATTTAGTATTTTTTCACAATATAAAGAGTAAATTATTTTATTTTATACCTAAACAATAAAAATAACTAAATATAAAATAAATATTAGTATACTTAAATTCAATAAAAATATTATATATTTTTATTTATGTTCTTTGAAAGTTTTTTCATTTATAAATAAAAAACTAATTGAACTGGATATATTTAATTATTATTAGACCAAAACCCAAATAAATGTGATAAAAACTAAATCAAAATAAAAAGATTGAGGGTACAGGAAAATAAATAAATAAATATATATATAATATTTTCAATTGAATTGAAGTATACTAATTTTTATTTTATTTTTATTTATTTTTATAAAAAATTAAAATCCTATTTTTTCACCAATTAAGTTTTAAGTTTATGCCTCAAAACTTTATCAATTCACCATTTTGGCCAACACTAAACGTTAAATCTAATGTTTTTTGTAGATAAGTTTGCTCTATACACAGTGTTTTTCAAGTGATATTTTCATAAAATTATTATTATTTTTAATTAATTTATGTTATGAATATTTATTTATGTTGGATATTTATGTATTAAATGAGACTCTAATGTACTTTATTATTAGGTTTAATGTTCATTAATATTAGGGTTTTCCCCTTGTGCCTATAAAAATAGATATTGGAGAAAATATTGTATACAACCCTACATTTAGAATATAATACAAGTTCCTCTTTTTGTTTCTCATCTTTTTCTTGTTCTTGTTATTCTTTACTTTATTTGCAACACGTTATTATGACGATCTCGCTTAATTACCGTGATTTTTTTGGTAATTCTAAAAAGAATCAATTTGATATTGATGACTACATCTACCATATATTTAACTTAGCTTGAAAAGTCTGATATGTTTTACTTATTTATATGTTGATATAATGATTGATTAATCACACTTAAATTAAGGTCAGTTTACTTTAATGTATCAGTTGATTATTATTTCGACCTAATATTCTACGACGTTCATTGCATCGAGTTTATATATTGAGCCTTCGGCAAAACCTTGGTGATTTTTATTTCTAATAAACAAATATTGATCTCGCTCAAATTCTTTTATATATATATATATATATATATATATATATTTTGTTTGCTTATTTAAATATTTATAACTTCATGAGTTTCGGTAGGAAATTCTGATGGACGATGTTCGATCATTGTTAATGTGAGTGTTGCATGCCAAGCATCTTGTACGTGGATTGGGTGATTTCACAGTAGGAAAACGAAAGCTTAGCATAAAGTCCAAATTATAATCACATGGCTCCCATGATCGAAAATGTCATCCTTTATTACATGGCTCCCATGATCGATCTTTTGCTCAAAGGTCTTTTATTCAGGTAATGAGCGTTTTATCAATTTATGTTTATTTGATTAGATTTTTTTACAAATAAACTTGTTTTGTTCTGTTGGATTTATTAGGGGTGAGCGTTCGATCGAGTCGAGTCAAAAAAATTTGAGTTATTCGAGTTGACGCGTTATATTTTGCAACTCAAACATTATTAGATTTTTTTTCGATTCGAGTCGAGTTTATGAAATTCGAGTTGAGTTTTTGAGTTCCTATACATATCTAATTGTAATTATTTATCAATGTTAGTGTATAGTTTAATTCCAATTTAACGTCTTTCTCTAATCATATAAGATATACATGTATATTTCATCATATTTTTTCATATGTGACATATGTTTCTTCATATTTTTTTATATTGGTATATATATCATGAAAATTTGAGGGACTCGACTCGAACTTAAAAATCAACCCACTAATTACTAAAAATTTCGAGTTATTCGAATTTCCATTTTACAACTTGAAATTTAATTGAAATTTTTTCGAGTCGAGACGAGTTTATGTAATTTTGAGTCGAGTTAGAACGAGTTGAGTTTTTTCGCCTTGAGTCGAGCCGGAAATTTCGGTTTTCTCGAGTCGAGTCAAGTTTTTCTCACCTCTAGGATTTACTTCACTCCATGAAGTGAATGAAAGCATGATTAATTTAATAGTATGATTGTCATAAAATCTATATTTGCTCGAAAGCAATAATTTTCATGTGTCGAAAAACTTGACTATAGACTTCTCTCAAGTTCAAGTTACAAAAATTTGTCGATCAAAAAAAAATTTATGGGAGGCATTCCCTGAAGTGAATGCAAGCATGATATTTATTCCATACGATTATTGGATTTGTTTCATTCCTTGAAGTGAATGCAAACATGATAATTCATTATATAGTTAGTGAAAAAAACTCAACTATGTGAATGTTTCAAAGTAAGTTGAAATTATGTGATCAGAGTATCATTGGTGAGAATATGTAAAAAAAACATACTCCATTTTTACACAAAAAATGTTGTCCTACAGACACAATATCGTGAAAAAAGTTTAAAGACCTATTGGCTTCGCTCTATTCCCTGAAGTGAATTTGACATTTTATAGTGAAAAGAATAAATGTCACATTAGCAATTGTGGTCACGATTGAAGCCATGAACATAAACAAGGTACAAAATGATCATTTTAAGAATGCTCATACCCACAATAAGTGCGATTATAAAGATGACAATAGTATATTAAGAAAGTGAATTCTTTATGTTATCAATGCAATGGTACAAATCATTGGTCTTGTACTAGTCGTACGTCGAAGCATTATGTAACTTTATTTACATCCATGAATGATAAAGGAAAGAAAATATAAACAAATTTTGTTTAAGAAAACAACTATGGTGTTGTTGGTCCAACCCACTTGGATGTTGTTGATTTCCTCATAACCCCTGAAGGAGAAATTATATCATAAGCCCGACTCGCCACATCATCTATGGTCTCAACCAATAAAAAACAACAATTTTTTTAATTGTTTCTATGTCATGTTTTTACCGAGTGAATCTTCACCCAGATTTACTATAAATTAAATTAAAAAACATTTTTTTACATATTGTAGATTACCTTGGTAAAAAGATGATATAGAAAAATTTAATGAAATAGATGCTTTTTATTGGTTTGGACCATAGATGACGTGGCGAGTTGGGCCTATGATATAATTTCTCCCCTAAAAGGAATAATTCACTTTTTTTATTTTATTTCCTTATAACCTCCAAAAGGAGTAATTGATCTTTTAATTTATTTTGCTTTATGTTTATTTACTTTACAAAATAATTATTTACGTTTTATATTTATATATATTGTGACATTTATTTATTAACATGATTACTTATTAAGTATAATCTATGTTGACAAATTATGCTTAGTAGAAGCATAACAAATATTTTCTCATTTAAATACAAAGAAAAAATGTAACACCCGAGTTTAGGGGTCAGGTGAAAATAATATTTTAATATTATTTCGGGCTCGGTTTTATAATTAGAATAACCTTTTGGGCCTCGGGTTTTAAAATCAAACATTTTATTGTTGGACTAAATTGAAATGAAAAATTTAATTTGGATGGTTTTAGAGAAAAGGGGGAAATAGCCACCTCATTAATGGCCTTTTGATAATTTTCCTATTTTCTAATTTAAATCCCCCTTTTATACAAATAAAACACCCTTTACTATTCATCATCTTCTTCTTCAACGGGTTTGAAGAGCTCCCTCCCCCTTTCACTATTCCATCTCCTTCCTCCCTCATTTTGGCTCGGTTTTGAAAGGTAATTACGTTTTTGACTTCCCCTCAACTCCCTCTCTTTAAAAGTACCACTTATTTTCATTTTCATGGAAGTTTTGGAAAATAGAGTTTTGAAAGATTTTGATTAAAAGTGGAAACTTTATGTTGTTAAGCTTAATGTTTTGATTTAATATGGTTAGTAATGATGTATAGAAGTTAAATGGTTCAACATATATGATTTTTAAAGGGTTTTGTCAAGTTTCCCGAATTTGGGTTTTGGAGGGTTTTAGGAGGGTTTTTAGTTGAGTTTTGGGTGTGGTTGGTGTTGGAAATTGAGGGTTGATGTTAGGGCATTGGTTGGGGATTGTTTTGGAAGCATTTGGAAGTGTTAAATGTGTTGAAATCACAAGTTTTGGACTGTGCAAAGGGGCTGCTCGGGAATGACTTTTTGGGGTTGTTCTTGGTTCGAAAAACAAGTGTTTAATATTTGAATTGTATTCCGGGTTTGCTATGTTGTGTTGTGGACTGATTCGAGGTTAATTCACTTGTGTTGAGGCGATTAGAAGCAAGGAATTGCGTTGGTAAAGCTTTGGGATCGGATCCGGAAGTGAGGAGGCTTGATTCGGCTTAGCTTGTTTTGCTTAAGGAAATGAGGTGAGTGGTTAAAATATTTTTAAATGGCTTTGATCATTTGGTTCGAGCATGTGAATATGGAAATGTTTTCAAGTAATATTTGGTTCAAAGTTGGTTTTGAAAAAGTTTAGTTTTGAGCTTGAAAAGTCAATTTTAAACTCAAAGAGTAAGTGATGTGAAATGTCTCTTTAAATTTTCCCTTTATCATTGTTTTTCATCTCTTGAAATGATATTTTGATATACATGAAATTCCAATACTTTGGGAAGAAGCTTGTTGCTATTTAATATATCGTTGCTCATGTATGATGGTAATAGTGTGGATGTGATATGTCTTGTAAGATGTGTGTAAGTTGGTGCAGGTTGTGCACGAAAATGGTGAGTAAGACCATTTGTAATTGGTAAGATTGTAATGTAGTAAGTGATGCCTAACTGTGGAAATTGTTACAACTTGTTTGGTTGTGCATGATATAGTGAGTACATGTTGCATGATAGTGAGTGTATATTGTGTTGTATGGTTGGTGTCGAACCTCACGTGATGGTTGTCGTTGCTCCGGTGATGTGTAGTCCCGCCGGTAGCAAGTGGTATAAGACTCCGGTGATGTGTAGTCCTACCGGTAGTGACTAGTAGAAGAGTACTTTGATGTGTAGTCCCATTGGAAAACTACTAGTCGAAACGGTGATGTGTAGTCCCACCGTGTGTGTTTGGTTATGCTTGTGCATACCATGTGTTGTTCATGTGTATCTCACTATATCTTTCCTCCTATGGTTTTGCTTTAATTTAGGATCATGCCTTTATGCATACCATGAAGTGTAATGCCATGACAAATGCTTATGTTGATGACCTTTGGTTGAACTTGTATGTTAGTAGAAGGTTTAGGTTGTAGGATGATTTGTATGTGTTGACCTTTATTTTAAAAGAAAGCTTTGAACCCTGCATTGTCATAGTTATGTTTTAGAGCTCCGCTCACTAAGCTTTATGCTTACGCTCTCGTTTTCCGACAATGCAGATCTTTAGCTTGGAGTTAGCAAGGAGCAAGATGAGGGCGTCCAAGCGTGTGGTAGTTTGCTCAAGTATGGTATAATTAAATAATGTAGTAGTCTAGCAATGGGAAATGCTACGTGTTTTAGGAGCTTGTATCTAGACTCCTTTGTGTTGGCCACATGTTGTTAATGCCTTATGTTGATGTCTTAGTTTGATTATGGTTTGTAATGCATGATATGCTATGATGGATGTTGCGTGTGTTGGCATGTCTATTGGTGTTTAGGTTGCCTTGTTAGAGAGGGTCAAACCTCATATGCTTACCTTATGCCTTTTAAGACCCTTGAGATCCATGTATGACTTGTATGCCTAATTGCCTTTGTTGGAATGCCAAGTATGTATGCCTTGCTTATGTTTGGATGCTAAGTTGATTGCTTGACTTGTGTATCATCTTGTGATGGATTGTGCCATCGATTTCATGTTAGAGCATGCTTATATGTTTGATTTTGCCTTAGGATTGATGTTAGTGTGTTGGTTGAGGTTTGAGAGGGATTTAAGGGCCTTATTGTGCCTTAAATCAGCTCAAACCTGCCTTTTCGTAGCTGGGGTATCGATACCGTTGGACTGGTATCGATACTGCCCTTTGGTTTCAGGCCTCGTGTATCGATACTCGAGGGAGAGTATCGATACCTTTTTGGCCACTGGAGCCACTGTCGATTTCGGTATCGATACCGACCTCGAGGGTATCGATACCGTTGTCTTAGCTTTGACCGTGGGAAGTCAACTTTTGGAGAGGGTATCGATACCCTTGAGGGAGGTATCGATACTGTCTCCTCAGGTTGACCAAACCCTGTTGACCTAGTCAAGGGGTATCGATACCCCCCTAAGGGTATCGATACCGCCTGCAGTTTAACTTTAAAAATGGGCTTTTAAATGTTAGTTTGGGTTCGTTTGACTGCTTTGTAAATATCGTTCCGCTGTATGATCACTTAGGATGTAATTTTCATCTAGACAAGATTAAAATGAAAAAAAATATAGGGTTGCTAACCGAGGGAGAGTTCCTTAGGGAGTTTTCACTCGGTTTTCCCCGTGTAGCTCACTCGGACCGGTCATCCGGCCAGACCGGGACGAGGGGGTTACATTTATTGGTATCAGAGCCTGAGGTTTCCGCGACCTCGGGCAGGTAGGTGAGGTAAGTTTGATGTGTTATGTTGTTGCTATGTCTCGGTGAATGTTTTTCCATGTATGCTTAATGTTTGCTTGTTAGTACGGTGTTTGAAAGCGTGTGTTAGCATGATGGTTGTGTTGAAGCGTAGTGTCGAGTTCCTATTGCTACTATTACTTATTTAAAAAGATTTTTGTAAAGGAATATACTTGAGCACCTTGGACCCTTGCTCTTGCTAACCCTAAATATTCTTGTTTGTGTGTTTTGTTTAGTATTGTATTGTTGTCTTTGGTGAGTTGGAGGCCGAGGCGTGGGCCTAGGGCTGGTAATTGTGAATCTGAGGTTTTAGAGGATGTGAATGATGAGAGAGTTCATCGTTTTAGTTCAGGGAAGTATGACCGTACTAGAGTTTGGAGTGCAGTTTGTTTGTTTAGGTCAACAGGCACATGAGTTGGTTTCTGTTGAGGGAGAACAATGTGACCGATCTTGACATGAGATGGTAAGATGAGTGATGAACTAAGAGTTGGCTTCGGAATGATGTCGATGTTATAGCAAGTAATTCCTCGATAAAATCATTGAACATGTTTCTTTTCTGATTGATTCTGGATCTACGTGTATGTGTAATTGGAGTGAGCATGCGAAGCTGTTGAAATCTACCTTGTGAGGTACTAGAGGTAGGTGTTGGTGTTGCTAGCTCCTTCGGGGATACAGTCGTGGTCAGAAAGATGTACAAGGGGTGTTCGTTGACGATTCAGTGGCACGTGTTTTCAGTTGATGCGATGGAATTGCTTTTTACGGTTTTGATGTGAAGCTGTGCATGGATTGGTTTGAAGAACATAGAGTTAGGGTAGACTTTGAGACATTGAAAGATTTCTTAGAGCTTTCGGATGACTATGAGATTGTAACGGAAGATAGGAATGTGGGTTTTGTATCGAATGTTAAATCCAGCTTTAGAAGTCAAAGATTGATTGACTTTGGTTGACAGGCTTGCCTAGCAAATGTTATAGATTTGATTTTTGAATGAGGATTAGACCACATAATGTTAGAATAGGTTGTGTTTATCCTAGAGGTGTTTGGAAGAATTGCCCGGTTTGTCTCTTGATAGGGAAGAAGGGTTTGATTTTGAGACCGTCTCCGAGTTTGCTCCTGTTTTGGTTGCTCTGTACCTTATGATTCTCGACCGACTTGAGAGTGTTGAAGGATCAACTACGAGTTTGTTAGACCTTAGATTCTTTGTCTTAGTGCATCATCTTAGAGGATAACAGTACAAATTGTGAAGAAGAGAGAAGACGATACAAGAATGTGATTAGATTTCAGACAACTGAAACAGTAGACAGTGAGTAGTTGGTATTCGTTTCTGTACGTCAATGGCTTGTTGATCTGTTAGTGTATGTGGTTTGAGATCCGATTATTACCAGTTGAAAATAAGAGAAGTTGAAGCATTGAAGACAGCTTTCAGGGCAGATGTGATCACTTTGGGTTTTGAGTTATGTCGCTCTGTTAGACTAGTGTGTAAGTTACTTTTGCAAGAGATGTTGAGCAAAAAAATGTTTTTCTAAGTCCTTGATCAGTTATAGTAGCTCACATAGATGACACGCGGGTATATTCGCGTACCGAAGAAGGCTATGCCAAGCTTTGAAGTTAGTGTGGTAGATCCTTTTAGGGAATCAGTTGTATGCTAAGTTGTGCAAGCGTGAGCTCCGAGTTAAGGAAGATGTTCTCCTAAGACATGTGGATTGGCCGAGTGTATTAGGGTAAATCCCAAGTAGTCAGAAGAAGATGTGAGTTGGAAGAAATTTGAAGACTGTGACATGTAACTATAGTTCCTAGGTCTAGCATTGTTACTTTCAGAGAATTGTAAATAATCAGTTGAAGATAGTTGCTCCATTGATAGATTGCTACAGAAGAATGTTCAGTTGTGTGGTTAGATGCGGGACAATGAGCCCTTGAGAAACCGGAAGAAACTTTGAAGAGAGCTTCGACCTTGAATCAACTTATATCAAAGAAGAGTTTGTGGACCATGGTGATGTGTCACATTGTAGAGTTAGGTTGTGTGCTTATGCAATGCAGAAGATTCCGACTTGTTCATCAAGATAGTTGGAAGACTGTGAGAAGAGTTATCTGATAGGAGACATAGAGTTAATTATAGTTGTATTTGCTTCGAAGACTTAGAGACAAAGCTTGTATAGTAAGAAATACACAGTGTATGTGTACGTATCATTAGATCTTGAAATATTCGAAGACTTGGGAATAGTTGGAACTTGAACAACATGAGTTGTTAGAATTGCAAGAAGATTGAGATCTCAAGATTGAATACCATCCGAGGAGAGTCTACGTAGTAACCGATGCTTCGAGTTATATCGTTGCTAGATTAGTAGTTGAGATGCGAGTTGTAATTACCGGATTCAGTTTACCAAATGATAGTGTTTCTGTGGCCGAGTTTCGGGTTGAACCTACATTGAGTCAGAAATGTTGTACCGATTGACATAGTGTTTTGAGACGTATTGTGTTGGCCGAAGCATATGACAGTTTATTTGTATGGCATCAGAATAGTATGAAGATGTATTGTGGGTCGAAGATGAGTACTTCTGGGTTGAGTTGATGAATGACGTGGTTCAGTATGCGAGTAAGTGTATAGTTTGCCTGTGTGTCAAGATCGAGCATCAGTTTCTTCTAGTTTGTTACATCTGTGGGAGATTCGTAATAAAAGTGGGAAATAGATTTGAGGGACTTTGTGTCCGGTTCGCCTTTGATTTCTCACGAGAGAGTTTAGCCGAGTAAGCAATGATAGTTACATCGAGTGTGCTCATTTTATACATGTTCAAGCTACTTGTACCGTGGGTAAGATGGTGGAGTTGTGCCTTAGCAAGATCATGAATTGTACAGTGTCTTGAGATCAATAGTGGCCGATAGAGATTCGAGTTTTCTGCTAGATTTTTGAAGACGTCTGCGTAGTGTTTGGTTACCTGTTGAAGTCAGATGGTCAGCTAGAGAAGGTTATGGGTCAAGAATTCAAACAGTGTTGTATGGGATTGTGAATCGGGCTAGTTCAGTTGTTTATTTGTTGCGGTTACCATCGGAGTTAGAAAGGGGTTTGTGATGTGTTCTGTGTGTCTATGATTCAGAAGTGTGAGCCAGTTTTGTTCCGTGTTATGTTGTTGAAAAGATTGAGTTGGATTTCAAATGGTCATGCATTGAAGGACCCGTTGAGATCTTGGCATCAGTTAGCTAATATTGTGTGGTGAGTCTACCGAGTTGGTGGGTATGTTGTGGTGAGAGAAAGCGTGGAGGAGCATGTGTCAGTGACTCTTTCTGTCTGATAAATTTTGGGGACGAAATTTCCTTAAGTAGGGGAGAGTTGTAACACCCGGGTTTAGGGGTCGGGTGAAAATAATATTTTAATATTATTTCGGGCTCGGTTTTATAATTAGAATAACCTTTTGGGCCTCGGGTTTTAAAATCAAACATTTTATTGTTGGACTAAATTGAAATGAAAAATTTAATTTGGATGGTTTTAGAGAAAAGGGGGAAATAGCCACCTCATTAATGGCCTTTTGGTAATTTTCCCATTTTCTAATTTAAATCCCCCTTTTATACAAATAAAACACCCTTTACTATTCATCATCTTCTTCTTCAACGGGTTTGAAGAGCTCCCTCCCCCTTTCACCATTCCATCTCCTTCCTCCCTCATTTTGGCTCGGTTTTGAAAGGTAATTACGTTTTTGACTTCCCCTCAACTCCCTCTCTTTAAAAGTACCACTTATTTTCATTTTCATGGAAGTTTTGGAAAATAGAGTTTTGAAAGATTTTGATTAAAAGTGGAAACTTTATGTTGTTAAGCTTAATGTTTTGATTTAATATGGTTAGTAATGATGTATAGAAGTTAAATGGTTCAACATATATGATTTTTAAAGGGTTTTGTCAAGTTTCCCGAATTTGGGTTTTGGAGGGTTTTTAGGAGGGTTTTTAGTTGAGTTTTGGGTGTGGTTGGTGTTGGAAATTGAGGGTTGATGTTAGGGCATTGGTTGGGGATTGTTTTGGAAGCATTTGGAAGTGTTAAATGTGTTGAAATCACAAGTTTTGGACTGTGCAAAGGGGCTGCTCGGGAATGACTTTTTGGGGTTGTTCTTGGTTCGAAAAACAAGTGTTTAATATTTGAATTGTATTCCGGGTTTGCTATGTTGTGTTGTGGACTGATTCGAGGTTAATTCACTTGTGTTGAGGCGATTAGAAGCAAGGAATTGCATTGGTAAAGCTTTGGGATCGGATCCGCAAGTGAGGAGGCTTGATTCGGCTTAGCTTGTTTTGCTTAAGGAAATGAGGTGAGTGGTTAAAATATTTTTAAATGGCTTCGATCATTTGGTTCGAGCATGTGAATATGGAAATGTTTTCAAGTAATATTTGGTTCAAAGTTGGTTTTGAAAAAGTTTAGTTTTGAGCTTGAAAAGTCAATTTTAAACTCAAAGAGTAAGTGATGTGAAATGTCTCTTTAAATTTTCCCTTTATCATTGTTTTTCATCTCTTGAAATGATATTTTGATATACATGAAATTCCAATACTTTGGGAAGAAGCTTGTTGCTATTTAATATATCGTTGCTCATGTATGATGGTAATAGTGTGGATGTGATATGTCTTGTAAGATGTGTGTAAGTTGGTGCAGGTTGTGCACGAAAATGGTGAGTAAGACCATTTGTAATTGGTAAGATTGTAATGTAGTAAGTGATGCCTAACTGTGGAAATTGTTACAACTTGTTTGGTTGTGCATGATATAGTGAGTACATGTTGCATGATAGTGAGTGTATATTGTGTTGTATGGTTGGTGTCGAACCTCACGTGATGGTTGTCGTTGCTCCGGTGATGTGTAGTCCCGCCGGTAGCAAGTGGTATAAGACTCCGGTGATGTGTAGTCCTACCGGTAGTGACTAGTAGAAGAGTACTTTGATGTGTAGTCCCATTGGAAAACTACTAGTCGAAACGGTGATGTGTAGTCCCACCGTGTGTGTTTGGTTATGCTTGTGCATACCATGTGTTGTTCATGTGTATCTCACTATATCTTTCCTCCTATGGTTTTGCTTTAATTTAGGATCATGCCTTTATGCATACCATGAAGTGTAATGCCATGACAAATGCTTATGTTGATGACCTTTGGTTGAACTTGTATGTTAGTAGAAGGTTTAGGTTGTAGGATGATTTGTATGTGTTGACCTTTATTTTAAAAGAAAGCTTTGAACCCTGCATTGTCGTAGTTATGTTTTAGAGCTCCGCTCACTAAGCTTTATGCTTACGCTCTCCTTTTCCGACAATGCAGATCTTTAGCTTGGAGTTAGCAAGGAGCAAGATGAGGGCGTCCAAGCGTGTGATAGTTTGCTCAAGTATGGTATAATTAAATAATGTACTAGTCTAGCAATGGGAAATGCTACGTGTTTTAGGAGCTTGTATCTAGACTCCTTTGTGTTGGCCACATGTTGTTAATGCCTTATGTTGATGTCTTAGTTTGATTATGGTTTGTAATGCATGATATGCTATGATGGATGTTGCGTGTGTTGGCATGTCTATTGGTGTTTAGGTTGCCTTGTTAGAGAGGGTCAAACCTCATATGCTTACCTTATGCCTTTTAAGACCCTTGAGATCCATGTATGACTTGTATGCCTAATTGCCTTTGTTGGAATGCCAAGTATGTATGCCTTGCTTATGTTTGGATGCTAAGTTGATTGCATGACTTGTGTATCATCTTGTGATGGATTGTGCCATCGATTTCATGTTAGAGCATGCTTATATGTTTGATTTTGCCTTAGGATTGATGTTAGTGTGTTGGTTGAGGTTTGAGAGGGATTTAAGGGCCTTATTGTGCCTTAAATCAGCTCAAACCTGCCTTTTCGTAGCTGGGGTATCGATACCGTTGGACTGGTATCGATACTGCCCTTTGGTTTCAGGCCTCGTGTATCGATACTCGAGGGAGAGTATCGATACCTTTTTGGCCACTAGAGCCACTGTCGATTTCGGTATCGATACCGGCCTCGAGGGTATCGATACCGTTGTCTTAGCTTTGACCGTGGGAAGTCAACTTTTGGAGAGGGTATCGATACCCTTGAGGGAGGTATCGATACTGTCTCCTCAGGTTGACCAAACCCTGTTGACCTAGTCAAGGGGTATCGATACCCCCCTAAGGGTATCGATACCGCCTGCAGTTTAACTTTAAAAATGGGCTTTTAAATGTTAGTTTGGGTTCGTTTGACTGCTTTGTAAATATCGTTCCGCTGTATGATCACTTAGGATGTAATTTTCATCTAGACAAGATTAAAATGAAAAAAAATATAGGGTTGCTAACCGAGGGAGAGTTCCTTAGGGAGTTTTCACTCGGTTTTCCCCGTGTAGCTCACTCGGACCGGTCATCCGGCCAGACCGGGACGAGGGGGTTACAAAAAATGTGAGTACTATATCTTAAAGTACTAAAATATTGGTGCTCTAGAAGAGCAATAAATTTTCGGGAGAAAGCACATTATGAAAAGGGTATAATTGTGAATATTGTAATAATTACCATAATGATAATAACATCGTCACCACCATAAGTGAAAATTTTAAGATAGTAACAAGAGTTCTCAAAATAATCCTTCGAAAATTATAGATAATATATGTTATCGATTGGTGTATAAAATAAGCCAATGTGGATATAAGTTCTAGTAGCAAAAAAGTTAGTTGAAAGCTCTAGAAGAGCTATATATTGCTACCAAAAGAATAATTTTCATTGAAAGCTCCGGAAGAGCTAAACATATTCTTATTCAAAAGAACAATTATTGGTGGAAATGTATTATCAAGATTCAAAGAATTTATATTTTAAAATTTGTACTAGACATGTACGAGTGAGATTGAATCACATGCTATGATAAACTAGAAGTTTACAAATTTAGATATATATATATATATATATATATATATATATATATATTCATTAGATGATTCTACATATGTATTATCAACTTACAACCAGAAGTTTGTGATATTGATTAGAAAATGATTCAGATTGTGCAATTAAGACTATTCGTCTTGTTAAAGCTGGTGAATTTCTATTTTAGGACATATTAGTTGAAATAATTGTTACAAAGAATATTGATTATGAACAAAACAATTTAACGAAGTTTTGATTTGATGCCTCCTTTTAATAGCTAAATATGAGAACAAAATATTTATTATCTATATGGTATTTCACATATAGCAACACTTATACAAAATAAGCTAATGAGTTATAATAAAACTCCTCATTATGATTGGTTTTTGGTCAGAAGTCATATGTTTCAGATTTTAGAATTTTTGAATGTGCGATATATAGTTGAATTATTCCACCACAATGCACAAAATGGGTATATAAAGAGGGTTGAAAATATATATTGAGTATGAGTCTCATTTTATGTTTAAATTCTTAAACATTAATTGGGAAATCATTTATGACATGATTTTTCTCGATGTCATGGGAGATAATAATCAACTGGATGAAGAAAAATGAATTATGATTATTTAGATCATCGTATACGAACCGGAAGTTCATAAGATAATTCATGTTATTATATATCAATTGCCATACATATTTACTAACCTAATGAGAGTAACCAAGTCTCATATACCACCTGAAAGTGCTCTAAATTTGAACTGAAATCCCAAAATGATAACATGTTAGAGCGAATAGATGTAAATCATGCCTGAAGCATGATTGTTGAAATTGTTTCCAATGATCAAATTCTCGTAAATGAAAAGTAGTATGAGATGGTCATATAATGGAGGTGAGTGTTCCTTAAGAGACCTGAGACATAACTAATTATAAAACTCTAGAAGAATTTTCAGGTACCTGAAATAAAGATTGAAATCTTGAAGAGTTCTCAATAAGTTATGTCACTACGAGAAAATAATAGAACCAAAATAAAAAAAAATTGTCAACAACGATTTTCCAAACAATATTTCTATAGAATTAAAGAAACAAAATGAAGATCTTGTATAGAAATCTATAAATATTGAAATGATTGGCCAATATAGAAAGACGCTTTGAACTTTCAAAAATGAAGTTTTTGGACCAGTAGTCCAATCACCTAAAGATGTAATGCAATTTGGGTACAAACAAATAGTCGCGAGACATAAATACGACTTAAATTATGATTTATGAAGAATTTTAATTACTTCATGGTGAATGCAATTACTTTGGCAATTATGAAATATTTATATGCGTCTAATTATTTTGTGGATCCCTATTTATCCTTGAAAGATTTAAAATGCTAGAAGCATTTGAAAATTTTTGAGGAAATTTATTTAGATATGCCCCTTTGAATATTTATATTTTGACACATTTTTTATAATTACCTTAGTGGGTACTTATTGAGAAAATACTATACAAACGATCATATTTCCTTATGCATTTTATAAAGTAGTTTGAATCAAGATTCATTATGATAATTAAAATATTAACGAGAGAATCAAGTCATGTCTCGACCTGAAGATCGAGCACGTAAATATGAATTTTTGTCCATGAATGCACATATGCTGAAAGAATCTTAAAAGATTTGATATCAATAAAGCATTTCTATTGAGTACCCCAATAATTCTAAGATTGTTGGATGAGAATAAATATGATTTTATATTTTCTTGGTCCAGAAGAATCGTATTTTATTTGGTCCTGAAGTACCATCTAAATGTTACAAAGATCGTTACCTTTAGATCTTTCAAACTCGACGCCTCTTCAAATAATGTAGAAATAATTGTTTTGCCTGAGGCTAAGCTAAACATATCCAGAAGGTATGTGAATTGCTTTCGCAAGATAAGATGCAAGCTATCTTGTGCGGAGATAATGCAAAATTTATATCTCAATTGAAAGGTAGATACATCAAATGTAACAAAATGAAACATATTACTCCAAAGTTTCATGCATCACAAACTTCAGAAAAATAATATTTAAGATTGAATTATGAAGATTCAAATATCTTATGTGATGTTTTCATGAGGGGGAGTAAATACACTTTGCACTCTTTTCCCCTTAACCAATGTTTTGTCCCACTAGGTTTTCCTGGTAAGGTTTTTAATGAGGCAACATGTTATGTGTATCAAAGATGTGTGCACTCTTTTTCATTCACTAAAGAATTTCCCCCTGGGTTTTTATCTTAGTAAGATTTTAACGAGGCACATTATCTTCATGAATATCTAAGGGGGGTGTTATAAATATTTATTTACGGTGGATATCCATGTATTAAATGAGACTTTAATGTACTTTATTATTGCGGTTTAATGCCCATTGATATTAGTATTTTTTTCTTTGTGCCTATAAATATAGATTTTGGAGAAAATATTGTATACAACCAAACATTGGGAATATAATATAAAATCTACTTTTTGTCTTTCATCTTTCTCTTGTTCTTGTTGTTCTCTACTTTGTTTACAACAATTTAAAGTTTTTTAGAACTATTTTAGAATTTTAGTAACTATCTTTAGAATCTTTCTTTAAAAATGTAATTTTCACAATAATTTAGGGGGAAATTGTTAAAATGTAATCGTAAAAATTATTAAAGAGTTTCATTAATTTAATTTCACGATTTGAGGGCTTAATTAATTTAATTTCTTGATTTGGAAGTCCAATTGAGTGTAAACAAATTTATAGATTTAATTATTATTTTTTAATTAATTTGAAGGCTTCTCACGCCCTTAAACTAAATGAAAATAATTATTTCAAAAGATTTACTAATTAACCGAGTGTTTTTCATCTTGTATAAATTCGAATCTTGGCATATACTTTAAAAGGTAATTATCTCTTTATTTCATGAACTCTTGTATAAAATCGAATCTTGGCATATACTCTAAGGGGTAATTATCTAGGGCACCGGGCCCTGACGGTTTTAACATGGGGTTTGTTAAGAGATTTTGGAGCTCCTTGAAAAAGGAAATTCTTGAATTCTTCAGAAGCATTCACAGTGGGGAGGTTGCGGAATTCGCCTTTAATCACTCATTTATTGTGCTCATACCAAAAATCTCTAATCCAGTGGCAATAGAGGACTATCAACCTATTAGCTTGGTGGGATGTATCTACAAGTTGCTGACCAAGGTGCTTGCAAATCGGTTGAACGATGTTGCTGATCACATCATTGGAGACAAACAGTTCGCGTTCAGTGCCGTAAAACAATTGATAGAATGTTCAATGATCGCGAACGAAACTATCGAGCATGCAAAGAAGAGAGGTATGGAAGCATTGGTCTTCAAGGTTGATTTTAATAAAGCTTATGACTCGGTAGATTGGAGGTTTTTGATTACTGTTTTGAGGAGAATGGGTTTCGGGGAAACATGGTGCAAATGGATACATTTGTGTATCTCGACGGCGTATATTTCAGTCTTGGTGAACGACTCACCCACTGCCCCCTTCGCTATTGGGCGAGGACTTAGGCAAGGGTGCCCGCTTTCGCCACTCCTCTTCAATTGTGTCGCAGAAGCTCTGAGTTGTGCACTGACAAATGCGAATAAGAAAGGTTTCTTTCAGGGAATTTGCATCGGGAAGGAGGACTGTGAGATCTCGCATATTCAGTATGCGGATGATCTAATTGTATTTTGCAGTGCAGGGGAAACTCAGATTAGAAACATATCTAGGGTGTTGAAAGGCTTTGAAATCGCTGTTGGACTTAAAAATAAACAGAAGAAAATCAAAACTTATTGGCATTAATGTTGATGGCAATATTGTTGCAAGATGGGCAGGGGTTGTCAACTGCCAACATGAATTTTTCCCATGTAAGTACCTGGGTCTTCCTCTTGGAGCGTCGAGCAACTCAGCAAAGGTGTGGGAACCAGTTCTAGATAGATTCAAGTCAAAATTGGCTAGCTGGAAGACCGATAACTTATCTTTTGCTGGCAAAATATTATTAGTTAAATCAGTTCTTAATTGTCTGCCGATTTTCTTTATGTCCAATTTCGAAATGCCTATCAAAGTGTACAAAGCCCTGAATTCCATGGTGTCGAAGTTTATTTGGGGGTCATCTGATAGTAAAGGAATAAACTGGATTAGCAAAGAAACTTTGACAAGGCCTATGCAGTACAGCAGGCTGGGGCTATGTGATTTCAAGGTGAAAATAGAGCCCTTCTCAACAAGTGGCTCTGGCATTTTAGTGTGGAACCTAAAAGTCTTTGGCATAGAGTCATTAACACTAAATACAAGGAGAAGGAAGATGCTCTGTTTCCCCGTAATTCTAAGGTTAGGAACGCCTCTCGGACATGGAGGAGTATTATATCCCCTCTTTGCCAGCATGAGAGCTTAACCGCAAAGAATTTTTCTTTAGTAGTTGGGAACGGGACTCGTATTATGTTTTGGACGGACCAGTGGGTAGGGATCACTCCCCTGAAAGTGTCATTTCTTAGGATCTTTGCACTCGCTAGTAAAAAATCAGGGTACATTGCTGAGTTTGGTTTTTTCGCGAACGATAAATGGGTTTGGGAAATTTTCTTAAGAAGGCGGCTGTTTGATTGGGAATTGCAGGTCTGGGAGGACTTCATGAACACTATTAACAGTGTTATGCCTGGCAAATTCAATGAGGATGGGTTGAGATGGAAAGGCAACACGAATGGTGTATACACTGTTAGGAGCTTCTGCGAGACTGCCGCATCCGATGGAAGAGCAAAAGAAAGCATTTGGGACAGAGTGTGGTTAAAGTCTGCGCCTCCGAAGGTAGAAATGTTTATTTGGAAGTTGGTTCATGGAAGAATCCTTACCAGATCTGAGTTGGCCAAAAGAGGCGTTCAACTACTTCATGGGATCATGTGTCCGTTCTGCGGGAATGAACCTGAGACTGTAAGTCACCTTTTTTCTTATTGAAATTTTACCTGGAATTTGTGGATGAAATGGTTTCGCAGGTGGGATATTAAGTTTGTGGTTCCTCGAGATTTCGTGTCACTACTGGAAGCTTGGGGATGTGTACATAACCCCTTTAATTCCCCCGTCGTATGGAATCTTAGTTTTTTTAGTTTCTGCTGGTCTATTTGGTTGCATAGAAATGATGTCATGTTTAGAGGAGTTCGTGCTGATTTAGAAAAGGTCTTCGAGTACTGTTTGTATAGACTGGCCTGGTGGTGCAGAGTTAAGTGGCCATCGTTGGTCCACTCTTTGGATATGCTTCTGCATGATCCGTTTCTATTTAAAGAGCTGAAACATGCTGCGGTGATTAAGGTTGCTAACAGCTGGGTGAAACCTAGTCTGAACACTCTGAAATTTAACGTTGACGGGGTTGTTAATGGTGGCTTCGGAAGGGCAGGCATTGGCGGTATCTTAAGGAATTGTGATAACATCTCGCTGGTCGTGTTCTCCAGTTATGTCGGACTTATGGATGCGACTTCTGCGGAATTATTGGCTCTAAGGGAGGCATTGAGAATTTTCAAAGACCTTCCTCTCAAACGTCCTTGTGAGCTGATACTGGAGACTGATTGTTCGCTTTGTGTGGAATGGCTGCAAAACCCGATGACAACGCCCAACATTTTCTCGAAGACGGTTTACGAGTGTCACAGCTTGGGTCAAGTTTCAAGTGGTCAATATGTGGGGTCCTTAGGTAAGCGAACCAGACGGCTGACAGGCTTGCAAAACGGGCTTTGGGGAATGGCTCGCCATTGCTGTGGAAACATGACAAGGTGGTCAACCTATGCGAATTATCAGTTTAACTAGGCTGGAAGCTCAAAGTCTGGCGTAACTGAATTTTGTAGTATGTTTGAAGCACTGTTTTGTTTCTGTTTGAACTTGTGTGTTCCCGATCAGTCTCACGCGACACTCTTTTTCCTCCATATAGGTGTAGGGAGGTTTTTTAATGAGGTCCGTGCTACTGATTTCTTTCCAATAATAATATATCTATAATTTTCAAAAAAAATTATCTCTTTATTTCATGAAAAAAAACCATTATTTCAATTTCAATTAATTTTATGTTTAAATTTTTTCGTCTTTCTCAGCCCTATATATGATCCATCCAGATAACATACTCAATTTCCCTCTATTTTGTTGGCATGAAATTTCCTTTTGTCGATTTATTATTTAATTATATAAGATAATTATTGTTTAATAGTAACCCCTAGTAATATAATAATTATTGTTGTTATGCAATATAATAATTATTTATTTAATGATGATAATGAAATTACTTTTTTTGTTGAATTTTAGTTTGAGACGTCAAAATCAATCTTAATTAGCATTCCAAACTTTTAAGTGAATCTACGTGTCCAAAGTCAAAACAACATGGGGGAAACATTATGTTACCGTGGTGCACCCTAGGGCCCAATCTGCCGCACACCTAGGGGCCATATCCAACACCCACGTCCGAGACCTTGGGGCCGAGCTTCCAGCACCCCGTGCCACGCCCAACGCATCCGAGGTGCCCAAGTTCATCCGGCTCATTCTGTCGCACCCTAGGGGCTACGATCCAGCCGAGCCATATGCCCAAGGGGCCTTGCCAGGCACCCTGGGCCTGTCCAACCGAGCAGCCCGTCCTACCGCACCTAGGGCCTTGTCTAGCCGCACCCGAGGGCCTGTCCGAGCAGCACCTGAGGGCCTGACTGAGCAGCACCATTCTACCGCGCCCATGGGCCTGTCCGAGCCGCACACAACAGCACACCAAACCGCACCCATGGGCCTGTCTGAGAGCCTATCCGGATTTCCATCATCCATGGCCATTCAAGCCCATTCCTTGGGTAATATCTACCCCTTTGACCATGGTATTCAAGGCAAGGATCAAGCATCCATTCATCCCTCGATTCATGGAGAATCAAATCCCTTTTACAAGGAAAGAAGACCTACCATGATGGAAGGAATCATGGATAGTATTCTCTTGCCTTCATTAGGTAGATTAGGCCGATCCGGCCATCCATTGTAATCGATAGTGACCGTTAGATCGGGAGGTGCTAGGCTATAAAAAGGGCCTCACCCCCTCACATGTAATCATCTTGAATTTTCTTTGTTTTCACCTTTCTTTCATTAATAAAAGAATAGCAACGTCGAGTACTCTTTTCCCCCTAACTAGGCTTAGAGGGGGTTTTTAATGAGGCTCTTCGTTTTGCAATCACTCGAGCCATCTCATTTTCCCTTTCTTCGCAACGCTTCCGCAACGCTTCCGCTCACCTAGCCAAGCCAAGACTTGACTACAAGGCTTACTTGGTCCCTTTCGAAGTCCTTTCCCGACCAAGTGCCGCACGAGCTAGCCATATAAGCCTAGCCCGGTGACAAGTGGTATTAGAGCCAACGTTTTAGCGAAGAATTGTTCGAGATGACGAATCCATGTGACGCTCCTATCGACACCTCAAAGCCAATGGAGACTCGTGGTGGAAAAACCAAGAGGGCTAGTTCGAGAGATGCCATCTCAACCTTGCAAGACAAAGTTACCCGTTTGGAGGACAACACGAATGAGTCGAGAGATAGGCTCGATGTTGTTGAGAACCGACTAGATACGTTGGAATCTTGGGGTGATGGTTGCAAGGTTGATTCCCAGGACCTCGAAGATAGACTCGAGACCGTGGAGTTGGAGAATAGATCTCTTAAAGATGGGCTAACCAAACTAGAGAAGGCGATGAATGTGCTAAAGGCTGAGCTCAACATCTATAAGTTCGCCGTAGCTAACGGAGTGGTTTCAAATCCGAGTAGAGTGCTAGCCGATGTGCCAAAACCAAAGGAATTCAAAGGATCGAGAGATGCTCAAGAAACCGGCACATTCTTATGGAGCATGAACCGATATTTTCGCAACACCAATATCGTGGATGAATCCACTAAGGTAAATATTGCTTCTAGTTATTTTACTCACAGCGCTCTTTTATGGTGGAGACGCAGGTGTGCCGAGGAGTCCGATAGAGACGTCCCCGTAGAAACTTGGGAAGAGCTTCAAGATGAGATCCATGAAGCGTTCTATCCCAAGAATGCTCAAAGAGAGTTGCGCTCAAAGCTACGCCAACTCAAGCACGACAACAACACCCATGAGTACGTGAGGAAGTTCACCGAGTTAAAGCTTCAAATCACCAACTTAGGAGAAGATGAATGCTTCTCAATTTTCATGGATGGGTTGAACCGGTGGGCTAACATGGAGTTGGAAATACGTGGTGTCAAAGACCTTTCCCATGCCCTTGACGAGGTCGAGGCAATAGCCAAGTTCGAAAAGAGAAACTCGCCCAAACCAAAGCCAAAATCCAAAAATTGGGGAGACAAGAATGCCAAAGCCAGAGGTGAGAGATTTAACCACGACAAGACTTCCAACAACAATAACCGACATGGTCAGTCATCTAAGCCATGGGAGAGACGAGGATGTTTGCAATGCAAAGGACCCCATCATATTCGATATTGTCCACAAAAGACAAATCTTTCTACCTTCAAAGTCAACGACGAGCCCACCGCCCAGCTTGGAGCAATTGTAAGTAATCTCCAAGTAAATTCTTTATCTAACAAGCCCAAAAGTGGTCTTATGTTTGTAGAAGTCACGATTGCCAGAAAGCAATTGCGTGCACTTGTGGACACCAGAGCTTCCGAGCTGTTCATTTCCGAAGGAGCCGCTCAAAAACTCAATCTCAACGTGTTGAAGAAGAGTGGGTGGAACAAGACGGTCAACTCGAAAGAAGCGCCCATTGCCGGAGTTGCAAGAAGGGTCGAGATCCAACTTGGTAGTTGGAAAGGCCGTGAGGATATTAAGGTAATTCCTCTTGATGATTACGATCTTGTGATTGGTTTATCTTTTTTGGACAAGATTAATGCACTTCTCTTGCCCTTTGCCGATGTATTGGTTATGCTCGATCGCGCCCAACAATGTTTGGTGCCCGTGAGTCGAGATGTAGGTATCCAATCCAAGATGTTGTCTTCCATCCAGTTCCGCAATGGTATGCGAAAGGAGAAGAGTCTTTCCTTGCCATGCTCAAGGAAGACGAGGCGATAGAAGCCGAAGAAGTGGAATGTGTTCTCGTAGAGTTCGAGGACACCATGCCTTCCGAATTGCCGAAGGCCTTACCACCCAAGCGAGAGGTGGATCATCGCATTGAGTTGGTGCCAAATGCCGAGCCACCGAGCAAAGCACCTTACCGAATGGGGCTACCGGAGTTAGAAGAGCTCCGAAAGCAACTTGGAGAGCTCTTGGATGCCGGGTACATTCACCCATCCAAGGGTCCGTTTGGAGCACCCATCCTCTTTCAAAAGAAGAAAGATGGTAGCTTGCGCATGTGTGTCGACTACCACGCTCTAAACAAACTCACGGTAAAGAATAAATACCCTATTCCTTTAATTATCGATTTATTTGATCAACTTGGAAGTGCTAGATTCTTCACAAAGTTAGATCTTCGCTCGGGGTATTACCAAGTTCGCATAGCCGAAGGTGACGAGCCCAAAACCGCGTGCATCACAAGGTATGGTTCTTTTGAGTTTCTTGTAATGCCTTTTGGCCTTACAAACGCTCCCGCAACATTTTGCACTTTAATGAATAAGGTACTTTCACCTTTTCTTGATCGCTTTGTTATCATCTACTTAGATGACATTGTCATCTATAGTAAGACTTTCCATGAACACTTAATGCACTTGAGGAAGGTTTTGCAAATTCTTCGTGAGAACGAGCTTTATATCAAACGCGAAAAGTGTAGTTTCGCTCAACAAGAAGTTCCGTTCTTAGGCCACATCATTGGAGGTGGTAAGATCCGAATGGATCCAAGCAAAGTTCGAGCCATCGACGATTGGGAACCGCCGACTAAGGTAATCGAACTTCGTTCTTTTCTTGGTTTAGCTAACTATTATCGTAAATTTGTGCAAGGTTACTCCGCCATAGCCACGCCTTTGACCGAACTCTTGAAGAAGGACAAAACTTGGGAATGGAGTCAATGTTGTCAACAAGCGTTCGAAAGGCTTAAACAAGCCATGGTAAGTGAGCCCGTTCTAGCCTTGCCCGATCATTCCAAGCAATTTGTCATCCACACCGATGCATCAGACTATGCCATTGGTGGAGTTTTGATGCAATAAGGCCATCCCATTTCCTTCGAAAGCCGAAAGTTGAACAACACCGAAAGGCGATACACCGTTCAAGAGAAAGAGATGACCGCCGTCATCCATTACCTTCGCGCATGGCGACATTATATCTTGGGTTCTAGGTTTATCATCTTTACCATTAATTCCGCAATTTCTTACTTTCTGACCCAAAAGAAATTGTCTTCTAAGAAAGCTAGGTGGCAAAATTTCTTGGCAGAATTCGATTTTACAATGGAGCACAAACCCGGAAAGACCAACACCGTGGCCGATGCGCTTAGTCGAAAAGCCATCTTTTCTTCCATTAGCCAACCAAGTGGTGAGTTACTTGATTCCATCAAGGAAGGCTTGACGCATGATCCCACCCTAAAGAATTTGATCACCTTTGCCAAAGAGGGTAAGTCACGCCAATTTTGGGTCGAAGATGATCTTCTCTTCACAAGAGGCCAACGCTTGTTCGTCCCCTACTTCAACAATTTGCGAAAGACATTGATGAAGGAATGTCATGATTCGAAGTGGGTCGGACACCCAGGTATGCATCATACCTTAGTTTTACTTAATGATCGTTATTATTGGCCTCGTATGAATGAAGATGTAGAAGCATACGTGAAGACTTGTCTTGTTTGCCAACAAGACAAGATCGAAGCAAACAAGCCGATTGGACTACTTCAACCTTTGCCAATACCGGAAAGACCATGGGAAAGTATTTCTCTTGACTTTATTATTGGTTTTCCTTGTGTTAATAACTTTTCGAGTATTATGATTGTAGTAAGTGATTGAGACGCTCGGTTCACGGGTAAGTTTTGGACCGAGTTGTTCAAGTTGTTGGGTTCCTCCTTGAACCTTTCAACAAGCTTTCATCCACAATCCGATGGGTAAACCGAGAGGGCCAACGCGTTATTGGAGATCTACTTGAGACACTTTGTTAGCGCATCTCAAAGGAATTGGCCCGATTTGCTAGACGTGGCCCAATTCTCCTACAACTTGCATAGGAGTGAAGCCACGAACCAAAGTCGGTTCGAGATAGTGATGGGACAACAACCGCTCACACCCGATGCCATCGTGACCAAGTACCAAGGTCCAAATCCAGCCGTCTTCCATGCAGTGAAGGACTTGCAAGAGCAAAGAGACTTAGCCAACGCTTGCCTCCACAAAGTAAGCAAGCGAATGAAGAAGTGGGCCGACAAGAAGCGACACGATGTCGAATTTCAGGTAAATGATTTAGTTTTGGCTAAACTTCATCTAACACTTCGAAATTCTTCTGTTCACAGGGCTCTTGTGAGGAAGTACGAAGGCTCATTTCGTGTGATCAAGAGGGTAGGCAAGGTGGTCTACAAGCTAGACTTGTCACCCAACATCCAAGTCCATCCCGTCTTCCATGTTAGTGTTCTTAAGCCTTATCACAAGGACGAGGAAGATCCGGAAAGAAACATCTCCAAGCGAGCACCCGTTGGAGTTAGAACTTCGTTCGAGAGAGAAGTCGAAACCATCGAAGCTGACCGAGTCATTCGACGCAAAGGCTACCAACCAAGGCACGAATATTTTGTGCTTTGGAAGGGTCTAACCGAAGCCGAGGGAAGTTGGGAGTTAGATAAAGACTTGTGGCAATTTGAAGACAAGATTGCCGATTTTGAAGCCCAACGAGCGACGAGGGCGTTTCTCAATTTGGTGGAGGAGAATGTTACCGTGGTGCACCCTAGGGCCCAATCTGCCGCACACCTAGGGGCCATATCCAGCACCCACGTCCGAGACCTTGGGGCCGAGCTTCCAGCACCCCGTGCCACGCCCAACGCATCCGAGGTTCCCAAGTTCATCCGGCCCATTCTGCCGCACCCTAGGGGCTACGATTCAGCCGAGCCATCCGCCCAAGGGGCCTTGCCAGGCACCCTGGGCCTGTCCAACCGAGCAGCCCGTCCTACCGCACCTAGGGCCTTGTCCAGCTGCACCCGAGGGTCTGTCCGAGCAGCACCATTCTGCCGCACCCATGGGCCTGTCCGAGCCGCACACAGTAGCACACCAAGCCGCACCCATGGGCCTGTCCGAGAGCCTATTCGGATTTCCATCATCCATGGCCATTCAAGCCCATTCCTTGGGGAATATCTACCCCTTTGACCATGGTATTCAAGGCAATGATCAAGCATCAATTCATCCCTCGATTCATGGACAATCAAGTCCCTTTCACAAGGAAAGAAGACCTACCATGATGGAAGGAATCATGGATAGTATTCTCTTGCCTTCATTAAGTAGATTAGGCCGATCTCGGCCATCCATTGTAATCGATAGTGACTGTTAGATCGGGAGGTGCTAGGCTATAAAAAGGGCCTCAACCCTTACTTGTAATCATCCTGAATTTCCTTTGTTTTCACCTTTCTTTCATTAATAAAAGAATAGCAACGTCGAGTACTCTTTTCCCCCTAACTAGGCTTAGAGGGGGTTTTTAACGAGGCTCTTCGTTTTGCAATCACTCTAGCCATCTCATTTTCCCTTTCTTCGCAACGCTTCCGCAACGCTTCCGCTCACCTAGCCAAGCCAAAACTTGACTACAAGGTTTACTTGGTCCCTTTCGAAGTCCTTTCCCGACCAAGTGCCGCACGAGCTAGCCATATAAGCCTAGCCCCGTGACAAGTAGAAAACCTTGGTTTCATTTGGACAATTATATCCCTATCTTCCATAGACACTGGATTTTGATGACAAAACTCCAAAGTTTATGTATACTTCAATAATATTTAAAAATAGTAGCATTGTTTTCCTTGTGCAATCTAAATAGTCACTTGAAGATTTTTTATTTATAAAAGGTGATATTAAATACAATTGATAATTAATAAAAAATATATTTGGTTTGATATATAATTTTTAAATATACAGTTAAATGGAGATCCATTGATTTTCCTAGTGACTAAAAATGTTTATATTGTTCAAAATTGTATGAGTTCGAATTTTACAATATTTAGGTAATGTAATACTTCTCTATTTAATCAATAAGGCATAATGGCAAAAAAGCCCCTAACGTTTTACGAAATAGTCATTTTGGCCCATATTCTTTTATTGTCCATTTTTAGCCATAACATTTTATTTTAGGTCAAAATGGCCCCCTATTGATGGAAACCATTAGTTGACTAACAGTAGACGCAGGATGGTGATATGGCATGTTGACTTCGCTTGGGACGCTGATGTGGCAATTTGCCATATCGGTAATTAAAAAAAATATTTTTAGTTCTTTTAAAAATTAAAAAAAATTATTATTTTAAAAATTAATTTTTTTAAATAATATTTAATTTAACTATTATTTATTATTTTTTTAAAAAAATTAAAAATTAAATTAAATAATAAAAATAATGAATAATAATATATTTAATTTAGTATTTTTAAATATTTTTAAAATAAGTAAATTTATTTTTTTATAAAAATAATGCAAATAAATTATTATAAGTTTTTTAGAAAAATTAAAAGTTATTTTTTTAAATTTCTAAAGTGGTAAAGTGCCACGTCAGAATCTCAAGCCAAGCCAACGTACCACATTACCATCCACGATTATAGATAGTTGGAATGTAAAAAGCTGACCCGACCTGGTAACCCGACGCAAACTTGTTCAAGTTAGAACTTGGTTTGACCCGAGAATTTGATGACCTGAACCCAATCCGTAACTAACTATTGTTGACCCGAACCCGAGTTGGACCTGTTACTATAGTAACTGAACCCGACCTGCATCCAACCAAGAAGGACTCAAACCCGAATTGGACCTGTTATTGTGGATCTGAAAACTCGACCTGCACCCGACTGAAACGAACCCGAACTCGAGACTAACCTGGCAGATAACCGATATTACCCGACCTGTTTTGGACCCGATCTGTTTTGGACCTGACCTGTTTTAGACCCGATTTGTTTTGAACCCGACCTGCTGTAATCACCAATTTTGTCTCGAGACTTAAACTCGTTTTTGTTTGCGTTTTTGGGCTTGTATTTGGCTAAAAAAATAAAAATAAAATAAAATTAAGTTCTACTATTTCCTTATTATTAATAGGTTACTAATAGTATTATTGCTATTAATATAAGCATAGTGTTGTATTCATCTAATATTCGTTATTGTTGCTTTTATTAGTATTTGGTACTTTTATTATTAGTAGTAGTATTATTATTATGTTTATTATATGAAACCGTTATACTTATTGTTTATCATAATTATAACTATTATTATTATTATTATTATTATTATTATTTAAAATAATAAATGATTAAAGAACAAAATAAAAGCCTAGGTTTTTTTATTTATGATATTGTCCATTTACATACTCATCACGATAAGAGCCCAAATAATTCTAAAACAATGGTCTGATAATAAAAATCCTAAGTTCCTATTTTGTTTGCGCAGCTCACCCAGAGCCGTTAGATCTAACGGTCTAGGATCACACCGCACAAAAAAAAAAACCCTAGGCATCACATAATCGTCTCGCGCTGCACCATCCGGAGCTATCAGATTGGGGAGCAATGGACGGTCCAGATTGATCCTCTAATGAAAACCCTAACGAGCCTTTCCATCATCTCGCGCAACACGCGTTGCAACCGTTAGATCGAGGAGCGATCTAACATCCATAATCGATGAGAACATTCTAGAATGGTCATGCCCTATGTAACCCCCTCGTCCCGGTCTGGACGACTGACCAGACCGAGTAGGTTACACGGGGAAAACCGAAGTGAAACCCGTTAAGGCCCCACCTCAGTTAGCAACCCTAAAATTTTTTTCTTCAATTATCTTGTCTAGATGAATCATTTAATCCTATGTGTGAAACGATAGCGAAAAAAAAGGACAAGACCATGCAGACAGAACGTAAGTTAATTTAAATTTACCAAGTGTCAAGTTAGTCCGATTCTTGCATACGCATCCAAACCAAACATAAACAATACGAACAAGACTCACATGAAAACATACAGCAAACAAAACCCAAGCCCAACACTTGAGAACCTTTAAAGATGCCAAAAACCCAGTTTACAGGCATGTGTTTCGAAACATGCTTGCTCGTTTCGATACACAAGCCCCTGTTTTAAAAGCCAGACCAGCCGTACCGATACGACCCACCTCGTTTCGGTACAGGGGTCCATTTCGTCTAAGCGTTCAAGAACAGGCCTTTACAGTAGCAAAACCGTTTCGGTACGCATATCGGAACATGGGTTCATAGTGTTTAACTGTATCGGAAAGTGTTCTGATACAGGTATCCCTGGAACCACACCCGTTCCGAAACCACCTTATGCGTTTCAAAATGCCTGCAGTCTGTAAGACTCTGAAAACAGTTTTAAGCATCTCCAAATGTTCCCAAACATCCCCGAAAACTCAAGAAGCAAGATACAACATGCATACACGTACTCTAGAGGCATTCACCCTACTTCAAGCATGAGCAAACACTTAACATACATTCAAGACCAAACCATTCGAAAGAACATACATCCATGGTTAATCATTTAAAGAAACAAGCATTCATCAAGTACATTGCATAGCAAGGTTTACATGCTTTTAGACAAAACAGATAAGCATCGTAGAACATGGTTATAAGCCTTCTAAACATAAAGCATTTAGGCAACAACATAAACATGGTTTACAAATCCACATCAAGGCATTAACAACAAAAATCAACACATAGGAGTCTATCAACGCTCGTACAAAACACGTAGCATCCCCATTGCTAAACTACAACATTATTTACTAAACCATACTTGAGCAACTACTACAAGCTTGGATGCCTTTTTCTTGCTCCTTGCTAACTCCGCGCTAAAGATCTACATTGTCGAAAACGAGAGCGTAAGCTAGAAGCTTAGTGAGGGTGCTCTAAAACAAAACAATGACAATGCAAGGTTCAAGCATATCATCCATAAGACATTTTACAAGCATACATATGCACCAACATAGCAACATAGTTAAACATTACGAGAATGCAAGAAAATGGGATCTTACCTCATGTTATGCTAAACAAGATATAAGAATTATCTTATCAACAACCACACATGAACAAGTATATTGGCAACTATTAGCTTACTCGAATATGCGGATAACTTTCGTTGGGACTTTCACCCCCAACGTACTCAACAACATCATTACCTTCTGTGAGATTACACTCATCACCGGTCCTTGCATGGATATGATTACACTCATTATCACATGCCCTCGCGGATGAGATTCCACTCACCATCACGTAATAACATTTTCCAGTGGAATATTACTTCACCAGATGCCTCCTTGATGACTATATGTCAGCAAGGCCAAGGGTGAATTTGACTCAACCGGGTGCACACTAATCCTAATGATCGATCATTTATACCCGGTAATTAACTAGTGCCAACCATACTAACAAGTCTCACCATGGTAATCCATCATGCATTTCAACATATCAAACACCACATACATCAATATATAATTCAACATGCATAAACAACACATACTTTACAAGTCCACATTATGCACCTTAAGCAAAACTCATAACACACACAAGAGATTAAGCTACCAACTTAAACTCTACCTTGGCTTGGCCTACCAAGTACAATCCAACACCAGATCCATACACTTGAACCAAATTAAAACGATTTAAAGTAATCCACTCACCGAACTTCCTTAAGCAAACCGAGAAAAGTCGAATCAAGCTTCAAAACTTTCCAGAATCGAACCCGAAGCTTCTCCTACGGTTTCCCTTGATTCTAACCAATCTAAAAAATACATTACTCAACTGAATCATCACAAAACACTATTACAAATCAAACTACCACCACAAAGCCTTTTCTCTATATCTCCAAGCCAAAGCTAACACACACAAATTCCATTTTCGGACTCCCACTAAACCCAGCAGAAAACCACCTATTCCAACACTTAAAACACCATTAAACACCTTCAAAACATCATTCTAGTATTACCATAACATCAGCCCTACTCTTCTTCACAAAGCTACCCCAAAAACTCAAGTTTTGACCCCTTTAAAAATACCCACAAAACCCATTTCGGGATTCTTGATAAAACCCCACCATTTTGAGATATAATGTACCTTAGGGCAAGATTAAATCATATCCTAACTCTACAAATCAAAAGCAAATCGAAAAGCTATTAAAGTTTCATCATTTTCTTCAAAACTCGAAAACTTGAAGAACTATAAAGATGGTGCTTTTGAAAATCTAAAACCATGGAAATGTTCGGAATAGAGAGGAGAAGTAAAAAACGTGATTACATCGTTGAAAACACTTGAAATGGTGAAAAGCTTTGATGAGATAGTGATAAGGGGTTTGGGAGGTTTTTGACGTGAAAATGGTGGAATGAAGAAGATGAGAAAGGTTTTCAAAAAGCCTCTTTTACTCATCTTATTTTCCTTTGTTTAAAAATTACCAAATTGACATTAATGAAATTCAAACCCTTTTAAATAAGACTAAAGTCTATTTTAATTAAAACGAACGACTCGAACCCGATTCTCGCACTCGACTCCCGACCCCTAAACCCGGGTGTTACAACTCTCCCCCACTTAAGGAATTTCGTCCTCGAAATTACCTGACTAAAAGAGATAAGGAAATTGCCTTTTTTATATCCTCCTTTCTCTCCCAAGTGGCGTCGTCCACTCCTCGACGTTGCCATGTCACTTTGACCAACTCAATTGATCTACCACGCAACACTTTGTTGTCTGAGGCTAAGATCTCCACCGGTTCCTCATCATAAGTCAAATTCGGATTCAATTCGATCTCTTCCACAAGCATAATATGCGACAGATCTGATATATACTTACGAAGCATCGAAACATGGAACACATTATGAATTATCTCTAACTCGACTAGCAAACGTAACTAATAAGCAACAAGACCAACTCGCTTCACAATCTAATACGACCCAATGTACCTTGGACTCAACTTCCCTTTTCTGCCAAATCTCATAACCTTCTTCCACGTAGAGACTTTCAAGAACACTCTATCTCCCACAGAATACTCAACTTCCTTCCTCTTCAAGTCGGCATAAGACTTCTGCCTATCCGAAGCTGCCCTCAATTGATCGCAAATCAACTTCACCTTATCGGTAGTCCCCTTAAGCAAATCCGGCATCGGTAACAACTTCCGACCTGCTTCGGCCCAACATATCGGAGTTCTACATTTTCTACCATACAATGCCTCATACGGAGCCATTTGAATGCTCGACTGAAAACTGTTATTATATGCAAACTCGACTAAAGGCAAGTGCTTCTCCCAAGTACCATGAAAATCAATGATGCAACAACGCAACATGTCCTCTAAAATCTGGATAACCCTCTCTGACTGACCATCTGACCGAGGATGATACAACGTGCTGAAATTCAATCGGGTACCTAAAGCTATATGCAAACACTCCCAAAATCGGGTTGTAAATCTCGGATCTCTATCTGACACAATCAACTTCAACACACCATGCAGTCTCACAATCTCACCGATGTACAAATCAACCAACCTATCTAAGGAGTAAGTCGTATTAACAGCTAAGAAGTGAGCACACTTCGTGAAGCAGTCAACTATAACCAAAACTGAGTTTTTCTTCGTAGGAGTCAAAGGAAAAACCGAAACGAAATCCATGGTGATATTTTCCCACTTACATTCCGAAATTCTCAACGGTTGCAACAAACCTGAAGGAACCTGATGTTCCGCCTTAACTCCCTGACATACCATACACTTACTCACAAAGTCAGCTACGTCTTTCTTCAAGCCAACTCAAAAGTACTCATTCTTCAAATCATGATACATCTTCGTACTACCGAGATACATAGCAAACGGGCTACTATGTGCTTCGGTCAAGATCGTACGTCTCAAATCATTGTCAGCCGGCACAACAATTCTATATCTGAAACACAAGACCCCATCGACACTGAAATTGTAGTCTGATGGTCTACCCTCGGCTATATCTTGCACGTGAGGTGCCAAAGATCTATCTAAGAGTTGTTTCTCTCTAATCAACTGACCTAAAGTAGGTCTAATCTGAAGCTCGGCCACTAAACCACCATCATCGGACAAACTCAAACTAGCAAACATGGCTCTCAACTCAACGAATACCTTCCTACTCAAAGCATCTGCCACTACATTGGCTTTACCCAGATGGTACTCAATCGTAAGATCATAGTCCTTCAACAACTCTAGCCACCTACGCTGTCTAAGGTTCAACTCTCACTTTGTCATGATATACTTCAGACTCTTGTGATCCGTGTACACTATGCATTTCTCACCATACAAATAATGTCTCCAGATCTTCAAGGCAAACACAACCGTGGCTAGCTCTATGTCGTGTGTCGGATAGTTACGATCGTGAGTATTCAACTGTCTCGAGACATAAGCCACCACTCTTCTATCTTGCATGAGAACACAACCTAACCCCACATACAAAACATCATTGTAAACTACATACTTTTCCCCCGGCTCTGGCTGAATCAAAATCGGTGCATTGGTCATAGCTTCTTTCAATTTCTCAAAGGCTTACTATCTCGCATCTGACCACTCAAACTGAACATTCTTCTGAAGCAACCTCGTCAAAGGAGCGGCTTTTTTCGAGAAACCTTCCACAAACCTCCTATAGTATCCGACTAAGCCTAGAAAACTATGAATCTCTGTCACAGACTTCAGTTGCTTCCACTCAACAACGACCTCTATATTCTTCAGATCGACTCTAATCCCATCGGCTGATGCTACATGTCCTAGGAAGACTACTTCTCGGATCCAGAACTCACATTTACTCAACTTTGCATACAACTGGTTCTCTAGCAAAGTTTGCAAAACCAACCTCAAATACCGGTCACGGTCTTCCTCAATACACGAATACACCAAAATATCATATATGAAAACAACCACAAACTGGTCTAGGTATTGATGGAAAATCCTATTCATCATGTCCATGAAAGAAGCCGGTGCATTAGTCAACCCAAACGGCATAACTAAGAACTCATAGTGACCATATATACTCCTAAAATCTGTCTTCGGTACATCAACCTCTTTTACCTTCAACTGGTAATAACCGGATCTCAAGTCAATCTTCGAAAAGACTGATGCCCCTCTCAACTGATCAAACAAATCATCAATACGCGGCAAAGGGTACTTGTTCTTCACTGTAAACTGATTCAACTGTCTATAATCAATGCACATTCTCATACTACCGTATTTCTTCTTCAAAAACAAAACTGGAGCGCCCCAAGGCGAAGAACTCGGTTATATAAAACCTCTATCTGACAACTCTTCCAACTGAGTCTTCAACTCTTTCAGTTCTTTTGGTGTCATACGATACAGAGCAATCGAAACATGAGCAGAATCTGAATAAGTCTCTGTAGCAAACTCTACCTCTCTATCAGGTGGCAAACCCGATAATTCTTTCGGAAACACACTTAGAAAACCACACATTATTCTTATATCTTGAGGCCTAACTTCACTCATGTTCGGATTCATCACGTAGGCCAAGTACGCCTCACAACCCAACTCAACTAATCTATGAGCCTTTAAAGCTGAAACAACATTCGTTAAGAACTTCACGTTCTCACCTACTACCACAATCTCATAATCATCCGCAAGCTTTAAGAAAACCCTTTTAGTCTCAAAATCTATCATAGCTCTATGTTTTGTAAGCCAGTTCATACCCAGAATTACAACAAAGCAATAAAACAGTAACTTCGTCATATCCACTTGAAATACATGCCCCTGAACCATTAACAGACACCTTATGTACATCTTCCTAACCACTACTGTATCCCCGAAGGAACTAGTAACACTAACACCTACCTCTAGTACCTCACAAGGTAAATTCAACATCTTTGCATGCTCACTCAAAATATAAGAATGCGTAGACCCGGAGTCAATCAAAGAAAGCAAACTCAGAGACTGTATTGAGAAGTTACCTGCAATCACATCTGTGTCGTTCTGCCCTTCACGCTGAGCATAAACTCTAACCTGACCTCCGCCCTCTGGCTGAACCGCCACTACATGCGCTATGTTCTTCTGGCCATCATTTCTCAGCTAGAAGTTACCTCGACCGTTCCCATGACCTTTCTGAAAATCAACAGCTCTAGCAGGAGCCTAAACTTGAACTGGTGCATGCCCAGCCTGATGCGGACAATCACGCCTAATGTGATCTCTAGCTCCACAATTCCAACAAGAGTGAAAGTTCCCCCACCACTCACCAGTGTGATGCCTCCCGCATCGAGCAAACTCGGGCGGACGCCCACCAGCTCTCTGGCTCTGATGGCCCCTACCGTGGTTACCACCACCATGTCTATGGTCAAAGTGATGCCTATTGTCTCGATGCCTCTTGGCATCACCTCTATCGAAGTCGCCAGACCTCTTCCTGGAACTAGAACCACCAGAACGTTTGGTCAAACCCAAACTGTGTTCTATGTCCTTGGCCCTAGCGACCAAGACATCAAAGTTCGTGTAGTCAGTAGCCAAGGTGTACCTTTTTATCTCGTCACTCAACTCGTAACGGAAACAGTCACAATGTTCCCTCTCAATAGGAACAAGCTCAGATGCATACTGAATCAATCTAACAAATCGTATCTCATACTCGGTCACGGTCAAGTTACCCTGAAGAAAAGCCATGAACTCTCTCTTCTTCTCATCAAGATAACGGGGACCCAGATACTTCTTGCGAAAAGCTGACTCAAAGAACTCTCATATGATCTCGGCATCTGGTATGCCCGTAGTAATGGTGACCCACCAAGTGTAGGCATCACCCTGAAGCAACGAAACAATGAACCCAAGCATGTGTGCTCCAGTACAATCCATCTGTGACAAAATGCGGATAGTCTTGTCAAACCAAGTCTCAGATCTCTCGAGTGCCAACCCTCTGAACTCTTCACCTCCCAAACTGCAAAGCCTTTCAAATGGAAAAACAGTGCCCTCACCCTGAGGTTGTGTTACTACCTGGCCCCCAGCCACTGCTGCCTGAAAAGCCCTCGCTATCGCCGAAACTAGTGGAGCCAAATCTATACTTGCCAGTCCTTGGCCAACCTGAGGTCCAACACCCTCAGCTCTCGCCTCACCTCCCTCTTGACGAGGAGGAGAAGGAGGAGGTAGAGGAGCCTGCGCCTCAACAACTAGCTCAACTCCCGGAGCTGCTGCCCGTGGTTCCGGATGAACCATCCCAGGCCTCCCTCTTGGTCTCATCTCACAGCTAGCAAGATAACAACTACAACAAAAAAACACATAAGGATTAAGTTAGCAAAGGAAAATGTCCAATGTGCTCAAGTATATTCCTTTACAAAATCTTTTCAAATAAGTAATTGTAGCAATGGGAACTCGACACTACGTCTCAACACAAAAATCATGCTTCCCAAACACCATGTGAACAAACAAACAACAAGCATACATGGAAAAATGTTCACCGAGACATAGAACCAACATAACACTTCTAACTTACCTCACTTACCTACCCGAGGTCTCGGAAACCTCAGCTCTGATACTAACAAATGTAACCCCCTCGTCCCAGTCTAGATGACTGACCAGTCTGAGTAGGTTACATGGGGAAAACCGAAGTGAAACCCGTTAAGGCCCTACCTCGGTTAGCAACCCTAGAAAATTTTACTTCAATTATCTTGTCTAGATGAATCATTTAATCCTATGTGTGAAACGACATCGGAAAAACAAGGACAAGACCATGCAGATGGAACGTAAGTTAATTTAAATTTACTAAGTGTCAAGTTAGTCCGATTTCTTGCATACGCGTCCAAACCAAACATAAACGATACGAACAAGACTCACAAGAAAGCATACAGTAAACAGAACCCAACCCCAACACTTGAGAACCTTTAAAGATGTCAAAAACCTAGTTTACATGCCTGTGTTTCGAAACAGGCTTGCCCGTTTCGATACACGGGCTCTAGTTTTAAAAGCTAGACCAGCCGTATCGATACGGCTCACCTCGTTTCGAAACAGGGGTCCATTTCGTCTAAGCATTCCGAAACGCATTCCGGAATAGGCTTTCACAGTAGCAAAATTGTTTCGTTACACGTATCAAAATAGGGGTTCACATCGTTTAACCGTATCGGAACGCGTTTTGTTACGGGTATCCCTGGAACCACACCCGTTCCGAAACCACCTCACGCGTTTCGAAACGTCTGCAGTCTGTAAGACTCTAAAAACAGTTTTAAGCATCTCCAAATGTTCCCAAACATCTTCGAAAACTCAAGAAGCAAGGTACAACATGCATACACGCACTCTAGAGGCATTCACCCTACTTCAAGCACGAGCAAACACTTAACATACATTCAAGACCAAACCATTCGAAAGAACATACATCCATGGTTAAACATTTAAAGAAACAAGCATTCACCAAGTACTTTGCATAGCAAGGTTTACATGCTTTTAGACAAAACACATAAGCATCGTAGAACATGGTTATAAGCCTTCTAAACACAAAGCATTTAGGCAACAACATAAACATGGTTTACAAATCCACATCAAGGAATTAACAACAAAATCCAACACATAGGAGTCTATCAACGCTCGTACAAAACACGTAGCATCCCTATTGCTAAATTGCCATATTATTTACTAAACCATACTTGAGCAACTACTACAAGCTTGGATGCCCTTTCCTTGCTCCTTGCTAACTCCACGCTAAAGATACGCATTGTCGAAAACGAGAGCGTAAGCTAGAAGCTTAGTGAGGGTGCTCTAAAACAAAACAACGACAATGCATGGTTCAAGTATATCATCTATAAGACATTTTACAAGTATACATATGCATCAACATAGCAACATAGTTAAACATTACAAGAATGCACGAACATGGCATCTTACCTCATGTTATGCTAAACAAGATATAAGAATGATTTTATCATCAACCACACATGAACAAGTATGTTGGCAACTATTAGCTTATTCGGATATGCAGATAACTTCTGTTGGGACTTTCACCCCCAAAACATACTCAACAAGATCATTACCTTCGGTGGGATTACACTCATCACTGGTTCTTGCACGAATGGGATTACACTCATCATCATATGCCCTTACGGATGGGATTCCACTCATCATCACGTAATAACAATTTCCGTTAGAATATTACTTCACTAGATGCCTCCTTGATGACTATACGTCACCAAGGCCACGCGCGAATTTGACTCAACCGTGTGCACACTAATCCTAATGATCAATCATTTATACCCGGTAATTAACTAGTGCCAACCATACTAACAAGTCTCACCATGGTAATCCATCATGCATTTCAACATATCAAACACCACATACATCAATATATAATTCAACATGAATAAACAACACATACTTCGCAAGTCCACATTATGCTCCTTAAGCAAAACTCATAACACACACAAGAGATTAAGCTACCAACTTAATATCTACCTTGGGTTGGCCTACCAAGCACAATCCAACACCACATCCATACACTTGAACCAAATTAAAACTATTTAAAGTAATCCACTCACTGAACTTCCTTAAGCAAACCGAGAAAAGCCGAATCAAGCTTCCAAACTTTTCGAAATCGAACCCGAAGCTTCTCCAACGGTTTCCCTTGATTCTAACCAATCAAAAACAATACATTACTCAACCGAATCATCACAAAACACTGTTACAAATCTAACTACCACCACAAAGCCTTTTCTCTATATCTCCAAGCCAAAGCTAACACACAAAAATTCCATTTTCGGACTCCCACTAAACGCAGCAAAAAACCACCTATTCCAACACTCAAAACACCATTAAACACCTTCAAAACAACCTTCTAGTATTGCCATAAAATCTGCCGCACTCTCCTTCACAAAGCTACCCCAAAAAACTTAAGTTTTGACCCCTTTAAAGATACCCACAAAACCCATTTCGGTATTATTGATAAAACTCCGCCATTTTGAGATATAATGTACCTTAGGGCAAGATTAAATCATATCCTAACTCTACAAATCAAAAGTAAATTGAAAAGCCTTTAAAGTTTCATCCTTTTCTTCTAAACTTGAAAACTTAAAGAACTATAAAGAAGGTGCTTTTGAAAATCTAAAACCATGGAAATGTTCGGAATAGAGAGGAGAAGTCAAAAATGTGCTTACCTCGTTTAAAACACTTGAAATGGTGAAGAGCTTTGATGGAATAGTGATAAGGGGTTTGGGAGGTTTTTGTCGTGAAAATGGTAGAATGAAGAAGATGAGAAAGGTTTTCAAAAAGCCTATTTTACTCATCTTATTTTCCTTTGTTTAAAAATTACCAAATTGCCATTAATGAAATTCAAACCCTTTTAAAATAAGACTAAAGTCTATTTTAATTAAAACGAACGACTCGAACCTGATTCTCGCACTCGACTCTCGACCCCATAAACCCGGGTGTTACATTCAACGCGCGTCTCTTCGTCTCTGCCACACGCACATGTTCGAGCCCGTAACGCTTCTGCACCCTTCACGTGTCCGTGCAACCGGCCCTTTACGCGTCTGCCAGACCGCAACACCGTTCTCCCTCTCGATCAGGCCAATTCTGACATGCAAACACGAAAAAGGCATGGATCAGTTACCCAAAATGTAAATCAAACAAAGGCGCTCCAAAATGTTAACGAGACAACAAATAAAAGAATGCAAAGACACGAGCAGAGATCAGAAAGGAATCATTCTTTTTTCAATTTTACGACCATTGTGTGTAAGTTCGGTTATAAAAACCGAGAGAAAATTGTAAGGCAAAAAAGAGGAGTAAAGGAAAAAAAGACCAAAAACGTTATATTTAAAATTTCCTTGAAAATCAATACAAAGAAAAAAATATTCGAGGTATTTCTCTTTCAAAATTACCATTGCATGCATCGAAACAAAAAAAATTAGAAGAAAAGGGAGTCTTTACCTTCGACAGCTGTTTGTCCCTTCAACAATCCGTCTTCCCTTTCACTCCGAGTACCGCCCAGCAACAATCCCTTAGAGAGTGAGCCCTCATGGTTTTGGGTTCAAAAAAAAGAAGTTTATTGGGTCTGTTTTGGGGATTATCGCAAGAAAGAAGATTTTTTTAGGGCTAAGTATTGCTTTGATATCGACGAGCATTTTCAGGTTGAAAAGGAGTGTCGTCGGCACTATTGAATGACGGTCGACTAGCTACGGTTAGGGTTTTTCCTCAAAATGAGATTTTTCTGTTTAGAAGATTGGAGAAGGGATTCTGAGTTCAAAAAAATAGGCAAAAGGGGTTCAAAATATTTTAAACGAGTTTTTATAGCGTGTTGATGATTTAAAAATGGCATAACCTTGTTTTGGGTCCCTCTGTGTTTTCGAAACCGCACCACAAGGGTTTTCGTTCTTCAAAATTCTTCCCCTAGTCCATGTTATTTTAATTTTTTTTAATTTTGTCCCTATTCGAGCTTTATATATTTTTTAAGGGTATAATCCCCTTTTAGCCCTCAAAATTCCCTAAAGTTTTACAATTTTACTCCTAAATCAATGGCAAATATTTTAGTGAACTCTCTCTTTCATGCATATTTAATTTACAGCCACTCATTGTTCATATTTGAATCCTTTTGATAATGGATACGTATTGAATGTGGTGCCATGGTTTTCCTTTTCATGTGGTTATCCATATACATGTACTATGTGGTTATGTACATATTTATCATTTAGTTTTTTTAGTTATGTACGTATATGAGCATGTATTTTCATCATGACTAGTTGACATATACTATATTTTCGGTGGTTATATATATTACTTATTTCTCCTTTCACATAGTTAGGTATATCTACATACTATTTGGTTTCGTTCCCATGTAAATATATGTTATAAAGCTTTTTCATACGATTACACCCGCGTATATGTCATTTAATTTTGCTTTATATAATAATACACACATATACTATAAGGTTTTTATATAACTATGTCTATATACATATGTGTGTGTATGATTTATTTCAATTATAGTTTTTTAATTTTCGTTTTCATTCGATTTGGGTCAATTTTCGGATTTGGCTTTAGATTTTCAATTTATTCGTTATTAACTCGTGATCCCAGTGTCCGCGTGGGAACGATATCCTGAGTACTAGGACATCAATTTCTTTGGCGCCGTGGACCTTAGATTTGAAAATGAGCGAGGCCAATACCAGTCGTGGTGGTGGTGGTTCGGGCGTTCGCTCTCAATATCAGGATTTTCGAAATTTACTCGCTCATATAACCAAGTCTCGGTTAAATTGTCACTTTTATTCGTTAAATTTGATATTTATTAAGCGGTAAAGTTTTGGTACCAATTTTGGGCACATTGAGGGTGCTAACCCTTCCTCGCGTGTAACCGACTCCCGAACCCTTTCGAATCTCTAGTTTCTATTTCCAGTGTCCGGTCTACCATTTTAAAGTGGCCGGTGGCGACTCTCTTGTTTTCAAATATTTTTTTCTAAACCCTCTATAAAACAATTTTCAAAATATATCTCTTTTTTTTCTAATTCAAATCCTCTTATTTCTAAATCCTATCATATTTCAAGATTCTAATTTCCAAAATATCCTTTCTACACATTATCCATACTACCATACGACTACACCTATAAGTATTTCGAAAAAAGAGGGTCGCTACAGATGGAGACTCCATTGGGGACAAAATTTTTGTTTTCAAAAAGACAAAAAAGAGAGTCGAGCCAAGAAAACTTTACCGCTTAATTAATATCAAAGGTTGCGAACTAAAGTGACAAATTTAATCGATATTTGTTTATAAACGCAATTTTATTTCGGACGCATTCAATTTTTCCATGTATACACGTTCGTCTAAGTGGGGGGGAACGCTAGTGCTTTCGCGAGGATACCATTTCTTCGTATGGGCGTAGTAAGTACCTTCGGGCTCGACTACCCTATATCTTCATGGGAATATCTTTTCCCCGTACGGATATAGCTAAAGGGCCCCCCTGAATTGAACCAGCTAAAATGAGCCTATAATGGGTGATGACCGGGGACCTTGCTACCATTAGGAGGGGACAACGAGGAAAATTCGAGTACCTTCTAGAACCAAAACTGCATGTAGCGAACTAGAAAGCCGACCTCTTTAGAGCCATGCGGATAACCTAGGAGAACTAGACGGGATGAATAGGGTTGCTTGTTTATGCTTGTCTTCTATCTTATTAATCATGTCTATGAAGCACTAACTCATTTCTCTTTTGCTTTTTGCATTTGTTTTGCATAGATACCATGACATAATGGTGTTGAGTCAAGGTGGTTTTACCCAATTCAAGTACTTTTATTATTGACGGGAGGTTGCTAAAAAAGGATGTCAATTCGCAAATCCGACATGAGTCAGAGATGAATCAGAAGGGTCAAGGGGACAGCTTACCAAGCGGACGCATAGTGTCAGACCATACCTATAGGAGATCTAATTCCCACCGTTGAGGAATACGAAGCTTTTTCTTCGTCATAAGGAGTTCAGACGAGATCGAATCTGCCCCAAACATCCAAAGTCGCAAAACTACCCAGTCAAGCTCAAGGAGGTGGCCGAGATGAGTATGGAGCTAAGGGATCGATTCAGCTTCGGAAAGAAAGTTTGACTTTTTCATTCAGGACTTGACACCGACACACCCTGATGAATTCTAGATAGTTTAAGAAGAAAGCAAATCCGACCTCGACAGTTTTGGCCAAAACCTTCATTTTCTCGGACGTAATTTGGAGACACAAGGGGCATCTGTGGGAAATTGCTATGACTACCGTGCAACAAGGAATCTCTTTTATGTCTAAATAAAGGTTGATCTACGGGGAGTCACCTATACGACCAACACCTTTATTCGCATACACATTTCCATACATTTTTTTATTATTGCATTATCTGTTCATACATCATTTCACATCATAATCATTCACATACCTATCGCTAATTGGGCATCAAAGTTTTTGTTTAGATCTGTGATGCATTACATCATACTCATTGCTAAAACTCTTTGTTCAAATCCATAATGCATTAATCACATCATGCTCATTGCTAATCGGGAGAGATTCTCGCCTAAGTGAAAAGTGAATGACTTCAAGCCAATACAACTCTAAAGGCATGAACGGATTAAGCTCGAACAGCTTCAAGGACACTTGGTTCAGAATCAAAGGGATTCAATATTGTATGCAAAAATCCAATTCTCATGATTGGTGAAAACTGATTGTACCCAGGGGAATGATACAGCTAGCCCGGGGCAAACGACTACTGGTAAAGGCAATTCAAATCCGTTAATCACTGTGCATTTGGAGAAAATGCAAGTCTCAATTCATGGACAATTCAAATGTCCATCAAAAATCCATTTTCATGAATGGTCAAAGGGAAATAAATCCTTTGGAAAAATCCAACGTCATAGTTGGTATAAACTGATTGTACCCGGGATAATGGTACGACTAGCCCGGAGCAAACATCTACCGGTAAAGGCAATTCAAATCCATTAATCCCTATGCATTTAGGAAAAATACAAAAGAAACAAGCTAAGCTGTGTATTTTTGGTTATTTTTAAAAAAAATCCATTTTGAAAATGTTTGTTTCATTCTTTGATTCTTTAAACATTTCATCCTTATGAATTCTTTATTGTTTTCCAAATACACATGTATATACTGTTTTGTAGAAATACATTTTAATTCAATTAAAAAAGAATTTTTTTCCAAAAAAACAAATGTTGAGGACATTACAAATGGAAACACTATATGTTCTACTTAAGCCAAGGAAGGAATGACAATGAGTGATAAGAAGTAATGAGCCACTCCAATTGAATGAATTCTCTTCTCAAGCATTGTTATTTAAGATCCTTGAAGGAAGCGATAACCCGAAAACATCTACCACATAAAGACTATTTTGATATCCAAGTATGGGAGGACATTTGGACCCAAGCCAATGATCACCTCCACACTAGGGGGCAAGAGGATGAAAGTGTGTGGACAAGCGAGCAACTTTCAGTCTTAGCCATGCTATGAAGATAAAAAAAAGTGCAATAAAGAAGACACTTAGTCTAAATACAAAAGATGACAAAAGGAAAGTTCGTGCTTAAGGAAGCCGACCCAAGCCAAGATCAAAGTCACCAACACATGAGCCCGAATCGAAAAACGGGATATAAGAACTCTTCATCCGAATACAAAGAAAATGATGAAGGGAAAGTTTGTGCTCAAAGAGCCAACGTAAACCAAGTTGAAAGTTGTCAAAGTTGAAACCAAAAGTGAAAGCGCTAAATCAAAAAACGCGAGCTACGAGAATTATTCATCCAATTTTACCTCTACTAAGATTAATCAGAAGTACGCACCAACACAATGTAAAGGTGCAAGTCGATCTGAAACTACACTTAATGAAAGGCGAGAACCCAAAAGAAAGACAGTCTAAAGCAATCCAAGCATATCCACATCAGTCAGTACTTGATAACCCTCAATTCGGGGCTTATGCCCCCTTTCTGTCACAACCACGAGCCGTAACCTTCATTTCAGGATCTACAAGGCCACTCCGACCATACATGAATGGATGAATTTTTCTTCACAATACATCCCGCCTATCGGAGTTAAACTTTCTTCAAGAATTGCCACACTTCTAATGCTTGATCGAGATAACAAACGAGAGAAGGATGGGGCATGGTAAGTTAGTGAGTCAAAGAGAGCCACCCTTAAATTGGGTAGAAACTAGGTATGGGAGTCTCTCCTCTCGGAAGCTTGATAGCCCAACAATGTTTTTACATGTATGCCCTTTACAACATTCATGACTTTCCAAACAAAAAATGTCATTCGAGTCAATACTTTTTCAAAAACCCGCAACTAGATTTTCATAAATATCACTTGTCATGATTTTTCAAAATATATATGTGTACATATTACAATTACTTTTCCAATAAGCATCTCACATCAATACAAAAGATTTCTCTATATTTCTTCATAAACGGTTTCAAAAGTACAGGGATCAACAATGAGCTTGCCAACCGGTTGCACAAAAGAAAACAATCTTGACTAAATAAAACATACAAGAGTTGACCTCCCCCTAAAGAGGTGACATTTCACAAGTAGATGGTCGAGCCCACGAAAAGTTGGGGGCATCATCATACAAGACGACACTAATCATTTGATCAATTTTCAAAACACAAAACAAGACCAAGTTGTCGATATAGCTAGAAGGTCACGGGGCATCCCTTTAAAGTCAACATCAGGATCAGTTGCATGACATTCATATCAGCATCAGTCCATTCGTCATGCACTCACTTCAAGCATCTACACCATGCATCAAGTTACATGCATCCATACTAGGCATGCATACCTCAATTATACATAAAAACAAAACATGTCAAAAACAATGGCAAATTAGCAAATCCTCAACCAAAGGAAAGCCACATCAATAAGAACTAGATCGATAAAGAAGATGAACCCACTAAGAGGGACAACTACAACACCAACTCTTATTTTATCCACATTTTGTTTTGTTGTTTATGGTAGCAGATCTTCTTTTTCGGATCTTGTTGTGCCGACGGTGGTGTAGCAGATCTTCTCCCTCTAGATTTCGTTATGCCGTTGATGGTAGCAGATCTTTTTCGTTAGATCTTGTTATGCCGATGATGGTGTAGCGGATCTTCTCCCTTTAGATTTCGTCATGCCGTTGATGGTATCGAACCCTTCTATTTGGATCTTGATGTGTCATTGATGGCGTAGCGGATCCCCCTCTCTTCAGGTTTTGTCTCACCGTAGATGGTGTAGTGAACCTTTGATCATGCCTCTTCATCAAAGTCATAGCTTGATCAACTCTTCTATTTTTATTCTGTTATGTCGTTGATGGTATCGAACCCTTCTATTTGGATCTTGATGTGTCGTTGATGGCGTAGCGGATCCCCTTCTCTTCAGGTTTTCTCTCACCGTTGATGGTGTAGCGGACCTTTGATCATGCCTCTTCATCAAAGTCATAGCTTGATCAACTCTTCTATTTGGATCTTGTCCTACCGTTGATGGTAGCAGATCTCTTCTATTTGGATCTTGTCTTGCCGTTGATGGCATAGCGGATCTTCATCCATGCCTCTTCGTTGGAGTCATAGCTTGACCACCCCTTCTCTTCAGGTTTTGTCTTACCGTTGATGGTGTAGCGGACCTTTGATCATGCCTCTTTGTCAGAGTCGTAGCTTGATCAACACTTCTATTTGGATCTCGTCCTGCCGTTGATGGTAGAAAATCTCTTCTATTCGGATCTTGGTGTGCCGTTGATGGTATAGAAGATCCCCCCTCTTTAGATCATGCCTCTTCATCAAAGTCATAGCTTGATCTCCACTAACTATTCTTCAGATCATGCCTCTTCATCAAAGTCGTAGCTTGATCTCCACTAACTCTTTAGATTATGCCTCTTCATCAAAGTCGTAGCTTGATCGCTTCTAATCTTCAGATCATGCCTCTTCATCAAAGTCGTAGCTTGATCGCTTCTAATCTTCAAATCACGCCTCTTCATCAAAGTCATAGCTTGGTCGCCAAAATATTCTTAATATCGCGTCTCTTCGTCGGAGTTGTAGCTCGATCACAATCTAATCACCAGATCATGTCTCTTCGTCGGAGTCGTAGCCTGATCCAATCTAATCTCCTGATCTTTTCTCGTCGTCGGTGGCGTAGCGAATCACCCACAAACAATAGGGAAGTGGGACAAAATTAGTGCTTATGATATTTGCTTTATCCTTGTTCCACAAGAATAAGCAAAGAGAGGCAGTTGTAATCACTAATTTTGTCCCGAGACTTAAACTCGTTTTTGTTTGTGTTTTTGGGCTTGTATTGGGCTAAAAAATAAAAAAAATTAAAATTAAGTTCTACTCTTTCCTTATTATTAATAGGTTACTAATAGTATTATTTCTATTAATATAAGCATAGTGTTGTTATCATCTAATATTCGTTATTGTTGCTTTTATCAGTATTTGGTACTACTATTATTGTTTATTATTATTATTATTATTATTATTATTATTATTATTATTATTATTATTATTATTATTATTATTATTATTATTATTATTATTATTATTATTATGTTTATTATATGAAATCGTTATCCTTATTGTTTATCACAATTATAACTGTTATTGTTATTATTATTATTATTATTATTATTATTTAAAATGAATAAATGATTAAAGAACAAAATAAAATCCTAGGTTTTTTATTTGTGATATTGTCCATTTACATACTCAGCCCGATAAGAGCCCAAATAATTCTAAAATAATGTTCTGATAATAAAAATCCTAACTTCCTATTTTGTTCGCGCAGGTCACCCAGAGCTGTTAGATCTAGATGATATATCTAACGGCCCAGGATCACACCGCGCGAAAAAAACCCTAGGCATCACATAACCATCTCGCGCCGCACCATCCGGAGCCGTCAAATTCGAGATGCAATGGACGGTCCAGATTGATCCTCTAATGAAAACCCTAACGAGCCTTTCCATCATCTCGCGCAACACGCGTTGCAACTGTTAGATCGAGGAGCGATCTAACGGCCCTAATCGATGAGAACATTCTAGAATGGTCGTGCCCTACGTGCACATTTCCGATTCACCCACGCGCGTCTCTTCGTCTCTGCCACGCGCACATGTCCGAGCCCATGACGCTTCGACATCCTTGACGTGTCCGTGCAACCGGCCCTTTACGCGTCTGCCAGACCGCTACACTGTTGTCCCTCTCGATCAGGCCAATTCCGACATGCAAACACAAAAAAGGAGGGAAAGTTACCCAAAATGTAAATCAAACAAATGCGCTCCAAAATATCAACGAGACAACAAATAAAAGAAAGCAAAGACACAGGTAGAGATCAGAAAGGAAGCATTCTTTTTTCCATTTTACGACCATTTTGTGTGTAACTTCGGTTATAAAAATTGAGAGAAAATTGTAAGGCAAAAAAGAGGAGGAAAGGAAAAAAGACCCAAAACATTGTATTCAAAATTTCACAGAAAATCAATACAAAGCAAAAAAAAATATTCGAGGTATTTCTCTTTCAAAATTATCATTGCATGTATCGAAACAAAAAAAAAAAATCAAAAGAAAAGGGAGTCTTTACCTTCGACGGTTGTTTGTCCCTTCAACGACATGTCTTCCCTTTCACTCTGAGTACTGCCCGACAACAATCCCTTAGAGGGTGAGCCCTCATGGTTTCGGGTTAAAAAAATAACTTTTTTTTGGTCTGTTTTTGGGATTTTTGCAAGAAAGAAAATATTTTTAGGGCTAAGTATTGCTTTGATATCAACGAGCGTTTTCGGTTTAAAAGGAGTGCCGCTGATGTTATTGAACGACGGTCGGCTAGCTAAGGTTAGGGTTTTTCCTCAAAATGAGATTTTGCCGTTTAGAAGATGGGAGAAGGGATTTTGAGTTCAAAAAAATAGGCAAAAAAGGGTTCAAAATATTTTAAATGGGTTTTTATAGCGCGTTGATGATTTAAAAATGGCATAACCTTGTTTTGAGTCCCCCCTGTGTTTCCGAAACCGCACCCCAAGGGTTTTCGTTCTTCAAAATTCCGCCCCTACCCTGTTATTTTAAAAACATTTTTAATTTCGTCCTTATTCGAGCTTTATATGTTTTTTAAAGGCATAATCCCCTTTTAGCCCTTGAAATTCCCTAAGGTTTTACAATTTCACTCCTAAATCAATGGCAAATATTTTAGTTAACTCTCTCTTTCATGCATATTTAATTTACAACAACTCATTGTTCATATTTGAATCCTTTTGATAATGGATGCGTATTTAATGTGGTGCCATGGTTTTCCTTTTCATGTGGTTATCCATATACATATACTATGTGGTTATGTACACATTTATCATTTAGTTTTTTTAGTTATGTACGTATATGAGTATGTATTTTCATCATGACCTAGTGTTCACATATACTATATTTTCGGTGGTTATATATATTACTTATATCTCCTTCGACATAGTTAGGTATATCTACATACTATTTGGTTTCGTTCCCATGTAAATATATGTTATAAAGCTTTTTCATACGATTACACCCGTGTATATGTCATTTAATTTTGCTTTATGTAATAATACACACATATACTATAAGGTTTTTATATAACTATATCTATATACATATATGTGTGTATGATTTATTTAAATTATAGTTTTTTAATTTTCTTTTTCATTCGATTTGGGTCCATTTTCGAATTTTGCTTTAGTTTTCAATTTATTCGTTATTAATCGTGGTCCCGGTGTCCGCGTGGTAACGATACTCCGAGTACTCGGACATCGATTCCTTTGGCGACGTGGACCTTAGATTAGAGTATTAATTTTGTATTTATGCATTTAGTTTTTTAAGAATAAAAAAATGTTTTCAAAAAAGGTGATGTCCTTTTATTCTGAAACGAACGAGGCTAGTACCAGTTGTAGTGGTGGTGGTTCGGGCGTTCGCTCTCGAATATCAGGATTTTCAAAATTTACTCGCTCGTATAACCAAGTCTCGGTTAAAATTGTCACTTTGATTCGTAAAATTCGATATTTATCAAGCAGTAAAGTTTTGGTACAAATTTTGGGCATGTCGAGGGTGCTAACCCTTCCTCGCGTGTAACCGACTCATGAACCCTTTCGAATCTATGGTTTCTATTTTTGGTATCCGGTCTACCATTTTAAAGTGGCCGATGGCGACTCCCCTATTTTGAAATATTTTTTCTAATCCCCCTATTTTAAAACAATTTTCAAAATCCATCTTTTTTTTCTAATTCAAATCCTCTTCTTTCTAAATCCTATCCTATTTCAATATTCTAATTTCCAAAATATCCTTTCCACACACTATCCACACCATCATACGACTACACCTATAAGTATTTCCAAAAAAAGGAGTTGCTACACCTGCTTTGAACCTGAACTAATATTGACCTGACTTGATATTTATCTGACATATAGTTGAGGATATCTATGATTTGATAAATTTAAAGTGTTGATAAATGTAAAGTTTTAAGTGTTGATAAATGTAAACTATTAATTTATTAAATTAATTTAGTACTAACTCGTTCAATATAAATTATTTGTGAAGTTTAATAAGAATTAACATACTTAAATTTATTTTATTAAATAATATTCAAAACTTAAAAGTTTTATTAAATTAATAAGTTCTGATGGATGGATTTAAAATAAATTATTCAAAATTTAAATTAATTTTTTAATTGTGATCATCAAATTAAAAAATATTTTATTAAAAAATTTAATTATAACTATTAAAATAAAAAATAATTTAGGGGAAAGTTTTTTTGAATTAATGGGGAAAGTCTTTTTTGATTGATAGGAGATTAGGGGGAGTTGCCGCCAAATTCCAAATAAAATTAGGCAGGGAGGCCGAGTTTTTTATTTAGAGGTTAATTAACCTTTATGTCCTTCCTTAATTAGATGGTTAGGGTTTAGGTTTTTTATGTTTTACTTTATTTCTTTTTAGTCATAATTTTTGGTTTAGTTTCTTTAGATTTCATTCAATTAGGCCATGCTTCATAAATTGATTAATTATTAAGCTTTTTGGTTTGTTTTAAATTTGATTTGGTCTTCGTATAAAGATTTGGTAATTAATTGGGTTTAATAATTTGATTCGTTTGTGATTTGGGCTCTAATTAATAATTTAGTTTTAATTTATTTTCGGATTTGTCCTTTTTATGTTTCAATTTATTTCGTTTGTTAGATTTATGAGTTTATGTTTAGGGTTTACGGGTAAATGTGTCAAGTTGATTGTTTGGGGCTATGAGATTAGTTTAAGGATTATGTGATTAGGCTTGGACTCTAATTATTAGTGAATAGTGCATGTAAGATTTAGAGATTCATGTTTGGAGTTTAGGGGTAAATGTGTCAACTTAATTATTTGGGGTTATGGGATTAATTTAAGGATTAGGAGATTAGGGTTGTACTCTAATTATAAATGATTATAAGATTTAGGGGTTGAGATTTATGGTTATTGTTTAGGGGTATACATATATACATACAAATATGTAAGTTTTATTATATATATATACATACATATATACATATATAACAATATATACATACTAAAACTTACATACATACATATATATATATATATATATGTATGTATACATAATTACACACTAAAACTTACATATACATATACATACTAAAACTTAAATACATACATATGTGTTTTAATATGTATGTATACATGTGTGTTTTAGTATATATATATATATATATAATTAATTAATTATAACAATACATATACATGTATATGTATATGTGTAGATATATACATATATATATACATACATATATATTTATAATATATATATATATATACAGGGACAGAGCTAGGATTTGAAGTTAGGGGGGGCAAAACATAAATTTTGAAAGCTGGGAGGGGCAAATTCACAATTATCCCAATTTTTTTTTAAAAAAATATAAGAAATTAAAGGGTAAATTTTTTTTTCTCCCCTACCGGGGGGGCCACAGCCCCACCCATGGGAGCTGTGGCTCCGTCCCTGTATATATATATATATATATATTTATAATATATATGCATATATATATATACATATACATACATATATTTTTAGCTGAATTTAACTTATACATATTTCTATTTTTGGTAATCTAGTCGAATAATATTTTTATTTATTATATTCCATACAATTTAATTTTAGTCAAAATTGCCTCATATTGATTTATATTTTGATAATTTAGTCCAATTTATTCTAGTCCCTAAAATTTAATTTTTAATCCAAATTAACATTTTTAGCCAAAATACTAAGGAATGATAATCAATCCTAATTCCCAATCCCAAGCCTCACCCAACATCCAATTCTTATTTGACCATTTCCCATCTTTCAATTTCATTTGAAATTAAGTAAACATTTAAGTTTAAAAAATGGGAGGGGGGAATCCCGCCCATTTTAAGGGTTATTTGCATTTTAAGTCATTATTAGTTGATGAGCTTTACAATTAGTTTTTTTTATTCTTTAGTTTTAGTTAGATTCATTTCAGTCTCAATTTAGTTTAGTCCAATACTTTTGATTTTAATTTATATTTTAGTCACTGATTTAGTTCAATATCTTTAATTCTACTCACTGATTTAGTCCAATGCCTTTAATTTTAATTTAGATTTTTTTGTTCATTATCGTCCCTAAAACTTTATTTTTATTCCAAATTCACCCCTATTCATTTTTTCTAACTTAGTCCAATATTTTTAATATGGTGATATTTTTATTCATTTTAGTCCCTAAATTCTTATTTTCCACAAAAAGTTACCCTTATTAATTTTTGTAATTTACTCCAATATTTTAGATATAAAACATTTGATGATATTTTTGTTCATTCTAGTGCCTAATATTTATTTTTAATGTGATTCGTGTTTGTGAAAGACGTTAAATAATTAACTCGAAATGAATGACCAACCCAAAGTCTATCGACTATTTGTATCAAAACTCAAACTTAATACAAATTCAAAACCCGAATTAACCTGACCTGAAATGAAACCAACCGACCTGAAATGCACCCGACCTGAAATGAACCTGTCAATTGTCTGATTCGGACCCGACCCGTTTTGACCCGACCTAAAAGGAACCCGACCTGAAACTGACCCGCACCTGACCCAAGTCGAGTCAAAATATCAAATCAACCTGAAAATGACTTGTATCCGATTTAACCCGACATGACAAAACCCGACCTGAAACCCATCTGATTACCTATTTTTACATACTTTAATTAGTTTGCTAGCGGTTTCGATTTTCAAAAGACTATTTTAACCCAAAATAAAATATTAGGGATAAAAGTGGACAATAAAAGAATAAGTGCCAAAATAATCGTTCCATAAAATATTAGGGGTATTATGCCAATCAAAAAATATACTTACGTATTCAATTCTCATTACATCATAAATAAAATTTTAAAAAGTAATCTGTTTTATTTTTGTTTAAGCAGTTCTTGAGTCTATATTGTGTTTGGAAACACTATAAAGTAATCAAATGTTGGGTCTTCAATGTGTAAATGTGTTGTGTTAAAAAAAAGCGTAAATGTGCATTAATAAGTCATTTCCTAGTCTACTCCTACCCCTGGCCTTTCTTTTCCTTTTAACTTTTTCATGTACCCACGTGTTTTGTTGGGAAGGGGATCATATTCTAGGACAGTCTGACATTAGCCGAGGTTATTTATGGATAAAATTGTGTTTACCTACTGGGTAGATGACCCATCTGACATAACATAATAAGTGATTAAACACTTTAACTCATTAAATTTAGTGTAGAAGTCAAGAAATTAATAACCTATTGAAAATCAGTATTAAATTTTCACACTAAATTTTAAGTGATAATTATAATTACCTCATCCATTTAAAATTTTAAATAAATAATTTTTAAATTTATCCTTTTGATCTTAAATAATAATTTTTCAATTTCAATCCTTTAAAATTTTATAATTTATATTTTTTTCATGCATTTTGCACGTAAAAATTGGTATAAATTAAAAATAGTAACTATTTATTGGGTGTAAAAAAATTAACTTGATTCAAATATCACGTGTATAAAAAAATAAAACTATATTTTTAACTACAACACTTAAATTATTAACATATATACCATACAAAAAGTCGCGTTATACTAAATTACGTATTCTTTTAGATTCTCAAATGTTTTTTGGATTAATATTGACACGATATTGATTATAGGGTAAAGTACCTAAATGGTCACTGAACTTAGTTAAAAAAACAAAATGGTAACTAACATTTCAAATGTTACAAAATGACAATTAAACTTTATTTTTTGTAACAAAATGGTAACTCGATCGTTAAATACTTAATGTGATTGTTATGGAACTTTGTATAATATCACATTTAGTCCTTTATATTTACACATTCAATCAATTTAGTCCTAATACGGAGTAATTTCAATAAATTTAACTCTTGTTATTTACACTTTCTTTTATTTTGGTCCTATTTATAATTAGAAATAATATTCAATAAATTGATTCATTAAGAAATAACAAGGTCGATACATAAAAACTAAAAGATCACTAGGAGGTTCTTTTTATTTAAAAAAGTAATATTTGATGTAGGAATTAATTTGATAGATTCATTCGCACAGTTCCTTCTATGGCGGAAATCCCAAGACTGGATGGATGATGCGACGCAAATAGGCTTGGTTTCAGGCCAAAAAGAGTAGAATCTTGACTACTCACCACCTAGTTTAGCTTCCTTGACTCCTTTACCAAGCAAGGGGTTTGAAATCACCCGGGACTCAATCTTATTATAATCATATTAAGACTCTTCAAATAAAACTAAAAATGAGCCTAGGACTTTTTTCTTTTATTGGGACTTCTGGCTCTGATCCTTCTATAGTCGGAAGACAAGATCGCAAGGGAATCACTAGTTCTAGTTTCATGCCTTCCTTATGGTCTCAAACACTAGGTTATTAACCGATGAGTTAATTTTCCCCTTACACATTTATTGTCCATGTGTCCCTTGCTTCTTAGTGCTCCGTTGGACGAAGGCTCCTTCTTCATTTGAATGCTTTGATGTTGGCCAACTGGGAGTAAGTTCTGGCTGCTCTTTCTGTGATGCTATTTCGACCTCGTAAAGATATTAGAACTTTCACACTAACATTAAGACAAAAAACATTCGATCAGTTTTCCAGCGTGACACACTATGATCGCCGTTAAAGATAGGATTCGAGGCCTTTGTCCCTATTTGATAGAAGGCCATATATCAATAAATCAAAATATATGCTTTGAAAGAGGCACAGAAATCGAGGTTGTTAATGCAATTGCCTTCTACTTGAATCGAGAGGGGGTGACCTACCTTACTGAATTGAGAGTCGCCCTAAGGTTACGATCTGTTGGGTTGGGAAACCAACCTGGATCCAATTTCCTCCAAGAGCCCTACCGATTGATAAGGAGATGAAGTTCAAAACAACTAAGATCGGATCTATCACGGAAATGGTGAGGCCCCACTTATGTCTTTCTTATACCTAAAAAATACAAAGTAATTATGACCATTATCACCACAAAAACAAACGGCCAGTTTCCTAGCCGAAAGAATGGGGAAACAAATGTGCTAAGACTTGTAGTAAGCCAGAGTAAGATGTATGAGGGTGCGAGTAACAAGAGTTTTTGAATGTCTAATTCTTTTATCACAATCTCGATAGTGTTGTCGATGCTTCTCTTTGTCTACTTGGAATTTCTATTTTTTGGCATTGATTTCAATATGGTTCTTATGAAACTCCAAACGATACTTCTGGAAAAGTCTCTCCACTTCCTCTTTAGTTGCTTGGGTTGGTGTGGCGGTGGTATAATTCTTTTATCAGTCTTTTTTGATCCAAAAACCATAGGGAAGATGATGGCTCCTTCGGGGGCTTCAGGATCAGGTGAGGGAAGAGGCTTTTGGTGGACCGATTTATTTGGAAGCAATTCCACTGGTAATTCTGAGACCAGCGTAAACCAAGCAGGACCGGAAGACATCATAAACCAACCGGAACCAGCTGCCAATCCTGGTGAACTCGTAGTGCCTATGGTTTATCTTCCCTTACAGGAAGACGAACAAAGACGTCTGGAGCTCGGTGATCGCCTTCGCCTAAATTTTATTGGGCATCCCTTGAAAGATAGTATTTTTGATGACATTCTTGAAACCCAATTCCTAACGAAGCTTCATATAGAGAAAACACTTCATTTAGATAGGGTTCAAGATAGTTCCTTTTTAGAACAAAGACACGAGATTAGGGGGTCCTATTCTATCCTATTGGTAGTGCATTATCATTGGAGACCTACATGGCCCACTTTACTCAAATAGAGATCCATGAGACCTACTGTAGCTTGCCTTATAGAAGGATTATGGATGCCATTTATAATAAAGACTTGTTTTTGGACTTTGATGGGATAAAAAAGGATAGCCTGGTAGACCTCATTTTTTTCAGCGACATTCCTCTTATAAATTAAAAAATGGAACTATTTATGTAATTCTCTCCTAGAGCTGCAGAACCAACGACTCTATTAAAAAGTCGAATTAGAAACTTTTACACGAATTTTCAAGTGGATGAGATCGGTTGAGTGGTCTCAGTTGGAGATGGGATTGCACGTGTTTATGGATTGAACGAGATTTAAGTTAGAGAAATGGTTGAGTTTGCGAGCGGTGTGAAAGGAATATCGTTGAATCTTGAGAATGAGAATGTAAGGATTGTTGTCTTTGGTAGTGATACCGCTATTAAGGAAGGAGATCTTGTCAAGCACACTGGATCTATTGTAGATGTTCTTGCGAGAAAGGCTATGCTAGAACGTGTGGTTGACGCGTTAGCAGTCCCTATTAATGGAAAAGGAGCTCTAAGCGATCACGAATGAAGATGTGTCGAAGTGAAAGCCCCTGAGATTATTGAACGTAAATCTGTGCACGAGCCTATGCAAACAGGGTTAAAAGTGGTAGATAGCCTGGTTTTTATAGGTCGTGGTCAACGAGAACTTATAATCGGGTACCGACAAACTGGAAAAAACACTATTGCTATTGATTCCATATTAAACCAAAAACAAATGAACTCAAGGGCCACGTCTGAGAGTGAGACATTGTATTTTGTCTATTTAGCGATTAGACAGAAACGCTCAACTATGGCACAATTAGTTCAAATTCTTTCAGAAGCAAATGCTTTAGAATATTCCATTATTGTAGTAGCCACCGCTTCAGATTTTGCTCCTCTGAAATTTCTGGCCCCATATTCTGGGTGTGCCATGGGGGAATATTTTCGCGATAATGGAGTGCACCCATTAATAATCTATGATGATCTTAGTAAACAGGCGGTGGCATATGTAACCCCCTCGTCCCGGTCTGGTCGGATGACCGGTCCGAGTGGGCCACACGGGGAAAACCGAAGCGAAACCCGTTAAGGCTTCCCCTCGGTTAACGACCCGGAAAATTTCTTTTAACATTAATCTTATCTAGATGCAATTATAATCCTATGTGAAGCACAGCAGCGGAAGAACCAAACAACGCATCACTCACCGACCAAACAAACATAAATAATCCATTTTACTTCATTCCAGCAGGCCGTTTCGAAACACCTATAGGGTGTTCCGAAACGCCCTGACCTGGTCAACGGGCCTGGGTCAACCACAAGGTGACCGTTCCGAAACAGGGGTGACCCGTATCGGAACAACCTTGACGGTCAATATCTCGTGGTCAACGAGATTTGACCGTTTCGGAACTTCAAAGGCCCGTTTCGGAACGGCTTCATCTCGCCAATTTCTCAAAATTCCAGTGGCGAAAACGTTCCGGAACGACCCTCATCCGTTTCGAAACGGCAGGCCATTTACGCAGGGCCGTTTCGGAACACGGGGACCCGTTCCGAAACACCCCCTGTCTGCAGACTTTTCTGGGCTGTTTTGAGGCACAAGGATGCCCCAAAACATCCCCAAGACACCAAGCAACTTCAATGCAAGACATCCTAAGGTATAGCAATCATACAAGCATGCTTCAACAATATATAGACATATCTAGTACCAAGGCAATAATCCATAACATGTATTCATTCAACAACATTCAAACACATGTAGAAACTCTTAAGGCATAGGCTAACATTCAAGCAAGTAAATAGGCATGAGTCAACATTCAACATGGCAACACAACCATACAAAAGCAATGTATATAAAGGAGTCTACACATGCTCCTACCAACCAACAACAACCACAAAACATTACACATCCCATTGCTCGACCATTACATGTCTAGTATTTTAAACCCATACTTGGTGAATTCAATCCAAACCACACTTGGAGGCCCTCCTCTTGCCCGAGCAACCCACGAACTAAGGATCTGCAATGTTGAACAAAGAGAGCGTAAGCAAGGATGCTTAGTGAGGGTAAGCTCTAAAAACAAACCTCAACATTGCAGGGTCCGAGCACGATCTAGCCAAAGCCATTTACACTTACCAAGGTCCACAAGGTATAAATGCATGAGCAATGTATTACATGTATGCCTTAATTAAGAGATCAATACTACCATACATGCAATCACATATAAACATCCAAACAGCTCATATATCTCAACACATTGCTACATATATCAATCAACATTGGCACCTAGTTATGACCCAAATACGCGGATAGACTCGTTGGTAACTCATATCCAACAACCATATTACCTCAGTGGGATTCCACTCATCACCGGTCTCGCGGAGGGGATTCCACTCATCCTCACGCCCCGTCGATGGGATTCCACTCATCACCGACTATATTTAGATACCATTTCCGGGCGTACCCGTACTCCTCCTTGGTGACTCAACGCCACCAAGGCCACGCGCGACTTTAGACTCATGTGTACACACTAACATCCTAATGATCGATCATTTGTATTTAAGTATACTAGTGCCAATATTTTACTCATTCCACAACACACATTTCAATCATTTCCGTGCTTAGCACGTACTCACCGTGGACACAACCATGAACCATCACCATGCATGCTTTAAGCAATACAACCCATGCCACAACTCACATGTATAAAACAATATACATAAACATTCATATCACATGGCATACGAGGCATATACATTCACACAATTGAGTTCATCCAAAGGCTTAGATCAAGCTTAGGATTAGGCTACCACCCTAATCCTAACTCTAGGTGGGTCTACCAAGCCCAACCTAGTCCACATACTCGAACCAACTAATTTAAAATCATTCAAGGAAATCAACCACTCACCTAAGCTTCCAAGCACAAGACCAAGCAAGCCACAACCTTCAACTCTCCGGATACCCTCCCGATGCTTCACCGATGCCCAAGCTCGATTCTAATCATCTCAAACACAACCAAAACGTTCGAATCAATAACACATCATCGGAAACAACCCGGATTAACATTAACAAGCATTTAACACCCCAAACAAAGTCACAAAACAGAATTTTCGAGTAGCCTCTAAAACCCACTGATTTCTTCCATTTCAAGCACCCAAACAAGCCTCAATTTCATCCAAAATGATCCTCATATATCATACTACCTACAGCCCTCAAGAACCAACCTTAAACAACCCCAAAACCCACTTTAAAACCCTCCAAAAACCCTCTCAAAACCCAATTCCGAAAATTGCCCCAAATCATTTGAAATTCATATATGTAGTATCATTTGGCCTCTATACACCATTACTAAACATATTAAATCAAAACATTTAACTTTGCAACATAAAGACACCATTTTTAATCAAAACATTCAAAATCTCTATTTTCTAAAAGCTTCATGGAAACTAAAATAGATTGTACTTTTAGGAAGAGGAAGGTGAGGGGAGTTCAAAATTACCTTCACCTTTAAATTCGGAGTTGAAATGGAGGAGCTTTGGAAATGGAATAGTGAATATGGAAGGGAGTTGGGTTTCCCGTTGATAAGCTTTGGAGGGGAAGATGAATAGTAGAGAAAATGGGTGTTTTATTTTACATGTGGTGAATTTCTTTTGGGCTCAAAAGACTCATTTACCCTTAATGAACTAGGGTATTTGCAAGGAAGGTAATTACATGGCTAAAAAGGAGTTAAATCTTAAAACATGGTCAACCCTTCATAATTAATTAATTTTGAAAACAACTCAAAATATTATTTGGTGTATAAAACCGAGCCCAAGATAATATTAAAATATTATTTTCGCCTAACCCCTAAACCCGGGTGTTACAGCATATCGACAAATGTCATTATTGTTATGCCAACCACCAGGCCGTGAGGCTTTCCCAGGCGTTGTTTTCTATTTACATTCCCTTATTTTAGAAAGAGCCGCTAAACGATTGGACTAGACAGACGCAGGTAGCTTGATCGCCTTACTCGTCATTGGAACACAAGCTAGAGACGTATCGACCTATATTCCCACCAATGCGATCCCCATTACTAATGGACAAATTTGTTTGGAAATAGAGCTCTTTTATCACGAAATTAGACCTGCTATTAACGTCGGCTTATCTGTCAGTCGCGTCGGGTCTGCCGCTCAGTTGAAAGCTATGAAACAAGTCTGCGGTAGTTTAAAACTGGAACGAGCACAATATCGCGAAGTGGCCGCCCTTGCTCAATTTGGGCCATACCTTAATGCTGCGACTCAGACATTACTCAATAGAGGTGCAAGGCTTACAAAAGTACCAAAATAAAAAACAAATTCTAGTCATTTATGCTGCTGTCAAAATAATTCCTTTTTTTAAGTAAAGTTCTATTTCTGTCAGAGGGCAATATGAATAGTATATCATGTTCCATCAACGCACCAAACAGGTTATACATTTAGCCATATCAATGTGGGTTTATAGCCTTTGTTTCATGTATGTACTTAAAAAACTATTTAGACTGCTACTAGTGTGGGATATATATTTGGATTAATAAATTTGAGTGTTGTTTACACCAAAAAAAATTACTTATGGCTTGAACACCAAAAGAAAAATTAGTTTTGAGATCGAAACTCGTTGAGAATTCAATCCAAATTTGGGAGAGTTTCCATCCACAAGGTAACATCAGTTGCTACAAAACTCTAATTATAACCTAAAGTTACCAATTAATTCCAATTATAAATAGGAACAAATTAAAAAAAATGTGTAAATAATAATGGTTACATTTATTGAAGTTTTTCGAATTAATACTAAATTGATTGAACGTGTAAATATGAAGGACTAAATGTGATATTATACAAAATTTCATAAGAGTCACGTTAAGTATTTAACGGAGAAGTTACCAGTTTGTTACAAAATATAAAGTTTAATTACCATTTTGTAACATATATGGAAGCGTGGTATGTGAAGAGGAAGAATCTTACCTCAAATATTATTCTACTCTAGCTCAAACTCAAAGAAATCGAGGTTGAAGAAGATGAATGAAAGAAAATGTGGGTTTGTAAAAAAATTACGTTTGATTTTTCTCTTTACCTTCTATCCCTTTACTTTTTTTGTAATTTTTTATTTTTTTAATTTAACGGCTCAGATTTATTTACCTACATCTAACAGTCGTACCGATACTACCTAATATTAGGGTAATTTTAAGGTGTTAGACTCTCCCAAGTTAACGGCATCAAATTCTCTTATACCGTCTTTGCTTAAAAAGACATGAATGAAAACAAAACACAATATTTGGTCTTTTCATTGGGCCTTTCCTCTCTCCTCTAATGGGTCTTGCAATTGATTTTTGAGAAACACTGTTATATCCACCTCCTTCCAATTTACTTGGACCCAACTACTATTTCGTTTTGTAAATTCAGTTAAGCTTGGAATCTATTTTTTTTTAAATCCGGGTTATTTGATCCATTCAAGATTATCATCTATTATTTGTTGAATAATGAAACGATTTAATAAGTTCTCCTAGGTCATTCTGAATTTAATTTAGGGTTCACATTATCTAAAACATTGCAGACATAATTGAACCAAATTTTCTTTCAACTTGTGGGTTTAAAACTATGACTACTCAAGTGGTTTGCTTCTATATGCACATGGGGGATTAGGGAAGCAACAATTTCAACTATACATTTTCAACTTGTTAGATGATTCTTGGTGCTATGGTTGTGAAGGGAAAGGCCTGCTTTTCACTGATGGATGGGAGGGCATGGAATTCATGGATTTTGGCTTTTCTGATATGAACAAGAAACCCTTTCTTGGTAACACCAACCTGGGAAGTTTTGGTGAAGAATTTGATAATGATAATTCAGAAAAAAAGCTAGTTTCTTCTGAATGTTCATATTCTGGTGAAGAACAATTTGGTACTAGCAAGCATTCAAGTCCTTTAATTGAGTTCCACAGTCCAGAATCTTCACTCATTGATTATAGAGATTCAAAGGGAACTTGTACCGATTCTTCGGTTTCGATGTCGAAGAAAGCACCAGCAACGACCTCATGCTCCTCACTGTGAAGTTTATGGGTGTAATAAGGATCTAATCTCATCAAAAAATTACTACAAGAGGAATAAAGTTTGTGAGACACTCCAAGACAGAAAAGGTTATTGTCAACGGAACTGAAATGTGATTTTGTCAGCAATGTAGCAGGTTTGGTTGTGTTTTTTCCCATCAATTTGATCTCCTTATTTTCATTCCATGTTTTGAAAGAAATTCATATTCCTTCTTCAGGTTCCATTTCCTGGCTGAATTCGACGATGGTAAGCAGTATCCCGGACTTTACTCTCCTTTTCCTTGGCACAGTAACTTATCTGTAAAACTTTAACATGGCCTCTCAGGTACCAAATTTATGAGGACAAAATAAGGCAACAATGGCATTTCAATGCTCCTCATGCAGCATCAACAGTGAAAGAGTTATCTGGTGGTGTTTCGCTCTCGGATTGTGCTCCCTATCTTCTGTCAGCTCAATCATGGGGAATTCAAATGACTAAGCCCTTTATCAATCCCCAATATTGTTGGGAAAAAGCCAATGGCTCTTATTCATGTGGCATGAACCCCATGGGAGTTGGCCAAGCAGGGTCTGCTATGGTCTCTCATGCTCTTAATATTGAACTAGTAGCAGATGGATATTTCCAAAGCTTGGCCACTGTTGATTTGCTGCAACTATCACACTTTCTTCATTGTATTATCAATCTGTAATACATCGTTTTATAGCTGAGGCTTCAGCTCAACTTAACCAACTAACCTCTCTTAAGTAACAACCCATACACTATTAAGCCAAGTGTAGGTTACTTATGCTCAACATCCCCCCTACTTGTTCATATCTTTTATCATCTTTTGTCGAAACAACTCAAAATATGGCTTTGAAAGTGGTTTAGTAAGCCCATCTGCTGTTTGTAGGGGGTTTGGGTTTGATCGAGCCGAGTTGAGACAAAAAAATTTCGAGTTATTCGAGTTGACGCACCATATTTTACAACTCAAACTTTATTTGAAATTTTTTCGATTCGAGTCAAGTTTTCGAGTTCCTATACAAATTTAATTGTAATTATTTATCATGTTATAGTACAATTTGATTTCAATTTAAACGACTTTTCTAATCATATAAGATATGCATATATATATATATATATATATATATATATATATATATATCTTTATATTTTTTCATATGTGACATATATTTCTTCATATATTTTTTTATATTGGCATATATAATATATCAGGAAAAATTGAGGGACCCGACTCAAACTTAAAAATCAATCCTATAATTACTAAAAATTCCGAGTTATTCGAATTTCCGTTTTACACCTAAAACTATATTTAAAATTTTTCGAGTTGAGTTTATGAAATTTTGAGTCGAGCCAAGACGAATCGAGTTGAAAATTTAATTTTTTTCGAGTCGAGTTTTGCTCACCCCTAGTTGTTTGGTGATTAGCAAGTACATAATTCACATGCATCTGACCTGATGCAACCTTTTCACGTACAACATGAACATCTAAGTCCACATGCTTGGACTGTGAGTGATAAACTGAATTGCCACTTAGTCTAACTGCACTCGTGTTATCGCACAAGATAACTGGAACCTCTTGCTGATTTATTTCCATGTCTGTGAGCAAGGCACTAGTCCACGTAACATCAAATGCTGCATCAACAACACTTCTATACTCACCCTCCATAGTTGATCCAGAGATTGTTCGTTTTTTCTTAGAATTTCATGACACCAAATTGTTACCAACATACACACAATATTCTGATATCGATCTGCGATCATCGAGACTTTCACCCTAGTCTGCATCAGCAAAAGCAGTGACCTTCAACCCATTTGCAGCTGGAGTGAACATCAACCCATAGTCCATTGTGCCAATTAAGTATCTCAAGATCCTTTTGATTGCAACAAGATGAGTTTCACATGGTGCATGCATAAATTGTGCCACATTGTTCACACTACAAGCCATATCAAGTCTTGTGTGAAAAGCATACAAGAGTGCTCCCCAATACTCATGTATTCTTGAGGATTAGATAATTCACTCCATGCTTCTTTGGTTAATTTCAATGAGATAACCATTGGAGTGGGAGTTGAACTTACATCATTCATATTCACACTAGCTAGTAGCTCTAGTATGTATTTTTTTGGATTAAAACAAGGACCCTTTATTTCTAATAATTTCGACCCCCAAAAAATAATTAAGTTCACCTTGATCCTTCAGTGAGAACTTAGCATTGAGAAGCTCTATTACTTTCTTGATATCCTCATTTGATTTCCCAATAACTATTATGTCATCCACATATACGAACATATATGTTCTTATCCCTTCTTTATTTCTAACAAATAACAATGCATCAACCTTTGATTCTCTGAACCCAATTTGTAACAGAAAATCATTTAGCTTGACATGCCAGTTGTGTGGTGCTTGTTTGAGATCATAGAGAGTTTTTCTTAGCTTGCAAACTAGTTGAGAACCATCAGATGAATTCTGTTCAAACCCTGGTGAATGTTGCATAAAGACATCCTCACCGAGATCACCATTAAGGAACACATTGTTATCATTTATCTGCCTTAAGCTCCAACTATTTGTACCAACAACTGAGTGGATGACATTTAGGGTAGATGACTTAACCACAGGACTGAGTGTATCCCGAAAATCTTGCCCAGAGACTTGTGAAAAACCTTTAGCAACCATCCATGCTTTATACCTATGAATTGTCCCATTGACATTCTTTTTAGCTTAAACAACCACTTACATCCTACTATCGATATCCTTTCATGTAGTCTTACTAGAGACTAGGTCTCATTCTTTTTATAGCATCCAACTTAGCTTATACTGCTTGTTTCCAGTTTGTTAACTCCAGTGCTTCATACACACAAGTTGGTTCAACCTCATCATATACACTCATGTACAGTTTTGGCTTAAATATGCCACATTTAATCTTTGTCACTATATGTTGTTGATTCCTATGACTTTGCCTCTCTTCTTGCGTTTCATGAGTTGATGGTTGTGGGATCTCTAGAAACTACTACTCATCATTTCCTAATATTTCATGTGAAATGTCATCTACGTCAAGCTCATTTTGATTTGAACTATTTTCTTGTACCGACATAGCAACATCTTCCTCTCCCGTATGTAACTCATGATGTATATCTTGTTGCGATCCACTCACAGAATCAGTTTGGCTATAACCAAGATGACCACTACCGGCACTAGCTTGAACATCTGGTCATGAATCATCTTGTTGCACTGAAACTGCTGAATCACTTCTCTAATTATATATTATACGAGATTTGTGAAGTTGAGACACAACGGGTAAGGCGCTTGACTTATCTAAGCATGTGTGACATTTGCCTTTGTCACTTGAGGTCACTATACCTGCAAAGGGAAATACAAGCTCATCAAAATCACATGCCTAGAAACAAACATTCTTCCATCAGTAGCAAGGCATTGATATCCTTTGTGATGGGGACTATATTCAAGGAACGTGCATGCTTGTGACCTATACTCCAACTTGTGCCTCTAAAAAGGCCTTGCATGAGGGAATCACATGCATCCAAACACCTTCATCCATTTATACTCAGGTATCTTGGCAAATAACTTCTCAAAGGGAGACATGTTGTACAGAAATCTTGTTGGTAACCTGTTGATCAGAACGACAACCGATGTGACTGCATAAGACCAAAACCTCAAGGGAAGACCTGAATGAGACAAAAAAACAAGTGCTAATTCGATTACATGCACGTGCTTCCTCTCTACCACTCCATTATGCTAGGATGTCTGAAGGCATGTGATCTTGTGGTAATACCATCTCTGAGCAATATTCGGGAAAACTCCTATATTCCCACCCCAATCACTTTGCACTGCCTTAATAGGTAGATCAAACTGTTGAGAATGCTTCAAAATCGTAGGAGTTGAATATGTCAAAATAGAAGATATGAAAATCCAGAAGAAGCCGACCACAACTCCACGTTTCTACACTTTGTATTCATAATGCCTATTTTTTCTCTTTATTGTTAGTCACGATAAACATTACTCCTAATATTTTTAGAGGTTGTTTTTCTTCATTTTTAGTTGTTTGAAGCCTATAAATAGGTTAGTTTAACTTGAATAAAGTGTGCCAAATTATTCAGCTTCTTCAATTAACAGTGTCCCTGTTTATTGTTTTTCTTTTTCATCTGTTATTTTTTAAACTTACAGTGTAGTATCAGAGCCAGGTTCCTTCGATATCAATTGGGCGTGAAAGAGAGAAACATGAGAGATTGAGAGAGTATGACAAAAAAATTCATCCTCATCATCGCAACTGCCAATTCCTCTGTTTAGCCGTGAAAAGTACTAGTTTTGGAGCGTAAAGATGCAAACCTTATTCAAGTCCCAAGACTTGTGGGAATTAGTTGAAGGGGGCATTGGTGAAACAGATGATGCTTCTAAGATGAGGGAAAATAAGAAGAAGGATGCAAAGGCTCTTTATGTATTGCAACAAGCAGTTCGTGACGATATTTTTCTAACCATCTTAAGTGCTTCTTCTTCCAAAGAAGCATGCTTGACGCTACAATAAGAGTATCGGGGGAACAACAAGATCATCACCGTTAGATTGGAAACTCTCAGGCGAGAGTTTGAAACATCGATGATGAAGAATGATGAAACAATACAAGACTTTCTCTTTAGAGTTACGTCAATTGTGAGGCAGATGTGGAATTATGGAGAAAAATGCAGTGATCACATTATTGTCACCAAAGTTTTAAGAAGTTTAACTTCACAGTTTCATCATGTTGTTGCAGCTATAGAAGAATCAAAGGATTTAACTCAGATGTCATTCGATGAGTTAATGGGATCCTTGCCAGCACATGAAGCAAGGATCAATCGGCTTGAAGAAAAAATAGAAGAGAAGGCATTTCATGTTAAGGGGAGTATACTTCAGAAGCAGAAGACTCAAAGCGAGCAGGCGAGCAAGTGTATGGCAGAGGCCATAGAAGAAGCATTGGTTGAGGATGAGGAAGAGGAAGAAGTTCAGTGTCACTATTGCAAACAATATGTGCATGTTCAAGCAGTTTGCTGGAGGAAACAGAATCAAGCAAATTATACCGAAGAAGCTGAATTTGATGGAGGAGAATAAGAGGATTACAAGGTGTTCATAGCATGGGTTGATCCAAAAGAAAATAACCATCATGTTTGGTTCTTGGACAACGGATGCTCTCACCACATGATAGGAAATAAAAGTATACTTTCAGGTCTAGACGAAAGCTACAAAAAGACGGTCAGGCTTTGAGACATCAAACAACTACAAGTTGAAGGAAATGGCACTGTGGCCATGCAAAATATTCATGGTAAAATCAACTACCTTTACAATGTTCTTTATGTGCCTACTTTTTCTCAAAATTTGTTGAGTGTGAGACAATTGTTGTTAAGTGGGTTCATTGTCACTTTTGACGAGTCTTCATGCTTGGTAGCAAGTAAAGCTTCTGGAAAAGTTTTGGTGAAGGCAAGCATGACACAAAATAAATTATTTCCTGTGGATCTTACAAGGGTAGAGACATATGCATTGATAGCGCAATAGAAGGAAGTTACGGCTTTGTGGCATAAAAGATATGGTCATGTCAGCATCAATAACTTAAAGATGCTACAACAAAAGGAGATGGTCAAAGGAATACCCATGCTTGGAACTTTAGATATTTGTGAACCATGCATTTATGGCAAACAAAGTAAGAAGCCATTCCCCACAGAAAAGTCATGGAGGGCAACAAAAATTCTAGAATTGGTTCATGGTGATTTGTGTGGACCAATGCAAACCGAAACTTTTGATGGGAGTAAGTATTTTTTACTATTCACTGACGACTTCAGTAGAATGAGTTGGGTATTCTTTTTACAGAAAAAGGATGAAGCATTGGATCATTTTAAAAAAATTCAAAAACTTAGTTGAGAGGCAAAGTAGAGAATCGATCAAAGTTTTTAGAACTGACAGAGGAGGAGAATTTACCTCAAAAGATTTTGGATGTTTTGTAAAGAAAATGGTATTCACAGGGAGCTTACAGCACCTTATACTCTCTAGCAAAATGGAGTGGCAGTGCGCAAGAATCGAACAGTAGTAGAAATGGCAAGGAGCATGTTGCAAGAGAAGGGGCTGCCAAATCATTTTTGGGGAGAAGCTGTAGCAACAAATGTGTATCTTCTGAATATCTCACCAACAAGAGCTGTCCCAAACCGAACTCCCTATGAAGTTTGGACAGGTAGAAGACCTAGGGTAAGCCACTTGATGATTTCTGGTTGCGTTGCATATACTCTGATTAATTCTCTAGTTCGAAGCAAGCTAGATAACAAAGCATTAAAGTGTATTTTTGTTGGTTATTGTAACAACTCAAAAGCATACAGATTATTTAATCATGTGAGTGGAAAGATTGTTATTAGTAGGAATGTGATATTTAATGAAGAAGGGAGGTGACATGGCGTGAAAACAATGAAGGAGTTGTTCAAATTGAAGAACTTATTGATGAAAAAACCGAGGACGTGGAGCCCATTGTCGAAAGTGAATCAAGAAGTCTTAAAAATACCAGTAATAATTCCAACAGCTCTTCGCCTGTTCAATCCGATACAAATACTCCCTTGAGCATGGGAACAATTTCTAAATCATCCAGCTCAAGTAAAGATACATGACCACGTGGGTATAGATCTCTAAATGAAATATATGAAGCAACACAAGCCTTATACGTGACTGACCCAGATTCATTTGAAGAAGCTGTCAAGAAGGATGAATGGAAGCAAGCTATGGAGGAGGAACTTGCAGTAATCAAGAAAAATCAAACATGGGAGTTAGTGGACCTCCCTAGAAATATGGAAGCAATCAGAGTGAAATGGTTCTTTCGGGAAAAATTCAATGCAGACGGAAGTATTCAAAAGCATAAGGCAAGATTGGTGGCTAAAGGCTATGCTCAAAAACACGGAATAGACTATGAAGAATCATTCTCATCTGTTGCAAGATTCGAAACTATAAGAATTCTTCTATCCCTTGCTGCCTAATTGAGTTGGTCTGTTTATCAATTTGATGTAAAATCAGCATTTCTTAATGGAGAGTTGGAGGAAGAAGTGTTTGTAACACAACCCGCAGGTTTCATAATTAAAAAAAAGAGGGAAAAGTTTACAAGTTGAAGAAGGCGCTTTATGGTTTAAAGCATGCCCCTCGAGCATGGTACGAGAGAATTGATGCTTATTTTCTGAAGAATGAATTTCAAAGAAGCAAAATTGAGCCTACACTCTACATAAAGAAAAGAGGTAAGGATGTGATGTTTGTGAGCTTGTATGTGGACAATATGATATATATGAGTTCTTCTTCCTTGATGATTGATGAGTTTCGAATTAGCATGAAGAAAGAATTTGATATGACTGATTTGGGGTTGTTGCATTTTTTCCTTGGAGTGGAAGTGAAACAAGCGGATGATGGTATCTTTATTTCACACAAAAAATACGCAACTGATTTTCTTAAACGTTTTCATATGTTTGGATGCAAAGAAGCAGGAACACCAATGAACATGAATGCGAAATTACAGCAGGAGGATGCCACAGAACAAGCTAATGGCAAGCTGTATAGAAGCCTAGTAGGAGGGTTAACCTATTTAACTCACACTAGGCATGATATATCTCATGTTGTTGGTGTAATCTCCAGGTTTATGCAGATTCCTTCGAGACATCATTTTGGAGCAGCAAAGAGGATTTTATGATATATAACAAAGACTCTTGATCTTGGCATTTGGTACGAACATGGGATAAGATATAAGCTGCTTTGCCACAATGATAGTGATTGGGCAGGATGTATGGAGGATCGAAAAAACACCTCTAGTTATGTTTTAGTATTGGTTCAGGAGTTGTTTTGTGGAGTTTAAAGAAGCAAGCAACAGTTTCATTATCTTCACTTGAAGCCGAATATATAGCTGCTTCAACAACATGTCAAGCAATTTGGTTAAGAAGATTACTTGGAGAGCTCGATCAACAACAAAAGGAAGCAACAAAAGTACTTTGTGACAACAAGGCTGCAATTGCATTGTCTAAGAATCCTGTTCATCATGTAAGAACAAACCATGTGTACATTAAAGCACATTTTATTAGAGCGCTGGTGGCTAAAGGAGAAATTTCTATGCAATATTGTGAGTCAAAGCAACAACTTGCAGATCTATTCACAAAGCCTCTAGCCAAAGACAAGTTCATGCATCTGCGTGGACTACATGGAATTTGCGAATTTGGAGCAAGGGGGAGTGTTGACAATGCTCCAAAATCGTAGGAGCTAAATATGTCAAAATAGAAGATATGAAAATCTAGAAGAAGCCGACCACAACTCCATGTTTTGCACTTTGTATTCATAATACCTATTTTTTCTCTTTATTGTTAGTCACGATAGGCATTACTCCTAATATTTTTAGGAGGTTGTTTTTCTTTATTTTTAGTTGTTTGAAGACTATAAATAGGCTAGTTTAACTTGAATAAAGTGTGGCAAATTATTCAGCTTCTTTAATTAATAGTGTCCCTGTTTTTTGTTTTTCTTTATCATCTGCTATTTTTAAACTAACACAAATCGAGTCTTTATCATTTGCTGAAACAATTGAAAAGCACTCACTGCTTGTGCCTTATCTTTTAACAGATACAACCACATGTGTCTCGAGAAAGCATCCACAAAGGTAACATAATATCTAAACCCATTAGATACAACATGTGAAAGTCCCCACAAATCAATAAACACAAGATGAAAAGGGCTAATATAGGCAGTTTCTGAAGTTGACAAGGGCAACTTGTGACTCTTTCCCATGTGAAAAACCGTACAAGTATTATTTATTTGTCTCGAAACATTTATATCATCAAATTTACAAGCTTGAACTAATACTTCATGAGCTGGATGGCGAAGACGCCTGTGCCATATCTCATATGAATCAAGACTACTTGTGGTAACTGGGTTAACCTCAACATTTTTACAAGCATTTATATTACTATCTTTAACTATGCCGACATCAAACCTATAAAGGCCTTCATGCTCATTCCATTGAAGTATGACCAATCTAGTATCTTTATCTCCAACATAGCAATCCTTTGCATGAAACTCAATGTAAACTCGACTGTCTCTAGTAAGCTTTGGCACCGAGAGTAAATTCTTTGTTATCTCAGGAACATGAAAGAAGATTATGCAATAATAACGGTCTAGAAGAAGTATATAAAGTAGACCGACCAACCATTTTTACCCTTAAAGATTTGCCATTACGTACAATCAATTTACCTGGCCCATTACATTCAACACCATGCATTACATTGGTAGCATATGTTGTCACAAGATACGTTGCTCTAGAATCAACCACCTATTGATCATGATTGGTTGATGCCACATGTGATTGAGGTGCAACACCTTGTTGTGCATCTCCAGATTGATCTTGAGAACAACAACCACACAGAATTGTTTGTATCATATGAAGTATAATTTGCATTACTAGACTCTCCTCTGAAATGTTCGCGTCTAGTAGCAGTTACCCCAAAAAAATCTTGATCAAATCAATGCCAACATCTATCAACTAAGTGCCCATTCTTTCATCACCTTTCTTTAAAGAACGAAGTTTAAAGATAAACCCCAGAAAAATCTTGATCAAATCAATCCCTAGACAACCCACAAACTTCATTAACTCGAGAAAGATAAACCCTCATACTTTCATCACCTTTCTTTAAAGAATGAAGTTTAGAATACAAACCAATAACAGAAGTAGTAGACTTGTTTACAAAGAACTGCGAGAGTGTGTACCAAACCTCCTCAAATGTCTCAACACCTACAAATTGAGGAAGAAAATGAGAACTGATAGTCGATAGCAACCACGACACCAGAGCACTGTCTTGTGCGAAATAATCTTCATAATCATATTTTGAGACCTTCTCACCATCAATAAGAACTGTTTCTGGAGGCTTCTTCATAGAACCATTCAACATCTTCTGAAGGCGATGGTTACAAACTGTGAGTAACACCTGCTGCTTCCAAAGAAAGAAGTTAAACTCGTTCAATACGACATTTACTTTCTTATTTGTGAACATCCTATCATTTTTAGAAGAGAACTCAACTTGAACACCATCAGAGGCTGCATGGCTTTGAGCTTCAGAGTTTCACAGCGACATTCTTAGAGATTTATAGAACTTGAGAGAAATATCATAATTTCTTCATTGTATTATCAATCTGTAATACATCGTTTTATAGCTGAGGTTTCAGCTCAACTTAACCAACTAACCACTATAACAAACTAATCTATCTTAAGTAACAACCCATACACTATTAAGCCACGTGTAGGTTAGTTATCTGAATCAATTATGCTTAACAGTCCCGAATTTGTGCCAAATACGAATAATCATAGGAAAATGAAAAGTCGGAACAACGTGGTTAATTTTACATAGTTTAATGACCCCTTAGTGAAGGGCCAGTTGAAAGGGACAAGACGCTTGTAAAAAGTATAGAATGGAATCATGCACCTTAATTTAGTGTTGTTTGATTTTAATTTTATCTTTGGAATTTGGACTACATGTAGCTTTTGGACTGAACAAGAAATGCAAGATGACATAAGATGCCCCAACATTTGCATGTTTTGTCATTTGGTTCTCAATTTTCTTTTTTTGGAGAAAACAACCCCCTAACGTTTCAATCCAGTCCAAATATACCCCCGTTGGATGAAAAATGACAGTCAATTGACAGTTAACAACCAATCTGACTGGACTTGTAACACCCCAATTTTGGGCTTAGAAGTTTAGGGTCTGAATCGGACCGGTCTGATTTTCGGTTCGAATATAAAAGGAGGTTTTAGGGAAAGCCTAGTTCAGGATGCTTTAAAAATATGGAAAAAATATCTAAAAATTCTCCTTTAATATATATAAGAGAGTGGTGAAATAAATTTTACAAAATAAGGTTTGGAAATACTACATTTTGGAGTAGTGACTAAAATGCGATTTTTGAAACGTTTAGTGGTGACTGTTTTGTAAGGATTGAAACTTTGAATCTTTAAGGAGCTAATTTACCCGAAAATGATTTCTCCAGATTTTTCTTTAATTTGAGTGAATTAATTAATGTTTTAATTAATTAAATGAGAAGAGAAACTACCTTTTGGAAAAATCATAACTACCTTTTCCTAAAACTTTCTCATTTCTTTTTCTCTCAAAATTCCATCATCCAAACACTCTCCTCCAGCAAATTTTGCTTTGATTTACACTTCAATTGATGAGAGTTCTATCATAAATTCATTCCTAATCAATCTTGCATCAAATCATTTTGATTTCCTCATTGAATTTTCAAGAAAATTGGCTCAAATCAAGGAGAAATCACCATTTAGAGGTAAGATTGTTCTTCTCCTCTAAATATTCAGTTTCTTATTGAAATTACCAAGTTATCAATCCTTAATTAAAGTTTTGTAATGGTTTTGATAATAGAATCTTGATTTTGGCTTAAAACTCAAGATTTGGAAGAAATCTTGAAGAATTTCGTTGTGATTGTTTGTGCTCTGTTTTGAGATGATTCTTAAATGTATTTTGGATGTCTAATGATGTGTAAATGAGGTTTTATCAATGCAATCCCGAATAGGTTGAATTTCCTAAGTTTTTGCTTCTGAAAATGGTGGTTTTTGAGGTGATCATGGTGTTCTGTTATAGCTGGAGGTATAAGGACGAGTTTAGGTTTATTTTGGATGTTGATTGATGTTAAGAAATGGTTAGAAGTGATGGATCTTGACTGGGTTAAGTTTTGGAAGAGTTTGGGGGTGATTTCGGTTGTGTTTGGTAGCCGAAATGTTGGCTTTAGGTGGAGCAGCGGGTTTAAGCGTGTTGGTTGAAGATTTCAATGCATGATGATGCATTAATCCTCTACTTTGATGTGTTTAAAATAGGGGAGACATCTTCGAACACTTGTGGAGTTGATCTGGAGGCTTGATCGGCGTTTCGACAAGCTTGCGAAACGGAATTGGTGAGTGGAGTTGGGTTTCCAGCTTTGAAACAAATGTTTGAAGGTTGTGGGAGCTTAGTGTAAGTCTAAGCAACTTAACTAAGCTCAAGAGTAAGTTTTCGGAGAAACTCTCTTGGATGGGCCATGAAGTGGTTCGATGCATTGATTGTATTTGCATGTTTAAATTCTGTTTTGAAAGCATGTTTTAGCATGATTAGTGTTGGTTTTGAAAGCCATGTGATGAAGGATGCTCAAGGTAAGAGATCCTTGTTTTGTCATATTGTAAATATGGATTTGATGCATAGTGATGCATGATGTTTAAATGGCTTTGTTTAATGCTTTAAAACAGTGAGTTGTTGATGTTATATGATGCATATTGGCAAGTGATGTAATGGTTTTAAAGTACTTGAATCGGATATAGTTAGCCGGCTATAGGAATGGGTCACCGTGAATAAAGTCGCCTTGGATGTTTAGGGGTTGTAATTGTACCGTAAACCCCATCCAAGTACACTAACGAGAAAGGTAAGATCACAACGGTGGTTAAAAGTCCGTGTGTGGATCTTGTGTTATGTGTCCCGTGTACTCGTTAGTGGAATTATACAACTACCGATGAGTGATGTTGAGGGGTTGTGATTGTACCGTTAAACTCCATCACGGGTGTTGAGGGGTTGTGATTGTACCGGTAAACTCCACCTTGTGTTGTTCGGTAGTGTGTATGAAGCGTATGGGTCAACGCTTGTAATCCGCATATCCGATTGTGTTTTGAGTTGTAAATGGTTATGAATTATCACTTGAAAGCCAATATGACGTGTTGATTAAATTGAAGCATGAGATGCTTGTTATGTATGCAAGGTTGCATGAAAAGTAATGAATATGTGTTTAAAGGCTTTATTGAAAGTGTTTTCTAAAATGCATTATTGTGTTGTTCCTTTAGAGCATGCCTCACTAAGAAATTGTGTTTATGCTCTCTCTCTTGAACCAATAATGCAGATAATTGAAGTGTTTGAGGGCAACAAGGAAGCTAAGAGTCCAAGGGAAACTAAACTCATGTATGGTGATGTTTTCATACACTATTAGTTTTGATAATTTGGCAATGGGAACCTAAAGTGTGTTTTGGGAGATGTTTGAACTCCCTAGTTTGTGGCATGATGCTTTGATGCTTTGGATTTGTAATTGGCCTTTTGATGCTTATTTTGGAGTTTGGTTGATTGATTTGTTTGGATAATAGGAAGCATGCCTATAGATATGTGAAATTCCATGTTTGATGCTATGAATGTGTTTTGAAGTTGCAAACATGCACCTTTTGTGTATGCTGACTTGTTGTTATGATTAGAAGGTCATTAGGAAGTGTTTGATTGGGTTTAAGCATTGAAAACCAACAAATTCTGCAGCTTCTGTGCAAACCGTATCGCAACGGGCACTAGCGTTTCAGAACGGGGGCCTGTAATGGCCATCGTGTTTCGTAACGACTGGAGGCCGTTCCGAAACGATTTGGCCACTGGAAGGCCCTGTTTCGGAACAAGTCTCGAAACGAACCCGTGTTTCAGAACGGTCAACACCGTTCCGAAACAGGTGACCGTTGGGCACTTATTTGAATGAATATGAGGTTTGCAAGCTTTACGTTTTAGTCTCGGAATTCTTAATTGCAATTGCATGAGTTGGAGATGTCCGTTTAAGGTGAAATTTGACAGGGAAGCATGTAATGTGACTAATTTATTATTGGTAACTTAAAAATCAGTTAAGACCTTCTGATTTCCAGAATTTACATTTTGGTCCTTAATATTTGTGTTTTGTGCAATTGAGTCCCTTTTGGAAATTTGATTGTTGTGCTTTCTTCGTATATGTTTCTCAAGTGTTCGCTTAGGTTTTACATGCATCTAGACAAGTTTAAAAATAAAAGGGTCGTTAATCAAGGTTGACTTTTGGGTTGACTTTGGTTTTCCCTGTGTAATCTTCGTAGTTCAGGTCAACCGTCTAGGCCAGGCTAAGTGGGTTACATTTGGTGGTATCAGAGCTGAGTTCTCGTGTAAATGGGATTGGTTATGTGGGTGTTGTATGTGTGTTTGCATGATATGCTTCTTGGATGAAAGAATGTTGTTTGAATTATGATGTATGGTTGCAATTATGATGCTATGCTATGTTGAAGCATGTTAGGGGAACCCATTGCCATATCAAAACTTATGAAAGGAATTTCTTTTGGAAAATGAGCTTGAGTACTTGGATTACTTACCTTGTTGAGCCTAATTATGTTTATTGCATTTGTTTCAGTGTATAGTTTTCTTATAAATGGGGCCTCGTAAAGAGATGAGGATGAATACGAGAGCTATGGCTCAGAACAAGAACGAGGAACATGTTGAGAATGTTGTGGATATTCCTCCTCGTCCTGGTGGTGGACCACCCGACGGTGGTAGTGCTGGAGGTGAAAATACTGGCGTTGGTGTTGGTGCTGGGGTCGCTGGACCTGAATGTGTGTAGGGGCAAGCTGCTCTTGACATGACTGTTTTGATTCAAGCTATTGCGGGAGCCTTTCAGGTAGCAGTAGCTGGAGCTCACGGAGCTGCACATCAGGGTGATGTAACGTGAGGTTACCTTTGGAACGTCTTCGCAGTCTGGGAGGGACTGAGTTCAGAGGTTTATCTCCTGAAGGTTCTGAATCTTGGTTGGAAAGTACCAAAAGGATTTTGGGGCAAATGAACTGCAACAATGTGCAGAAATTGGGTTGTGTGGTATCTCTACTACATGATGATGCGTATACATGGTGGACGACCACTGTTTCCGGAATGGAGGAGAATGATGTGACTTGGACGTTCTTTCTGAACGCGTTCAAGCGAAAGTATCTAGGTGTGCGATACCTAGATGAGAAGAAAAGAGAATTCATGTCTCTTGTGCAAGGAAGCATGACGGTAGCTAAGTATGAAGTTCATTTTGTCCACCTTAGTCAATACGCACCTGAGCAAATCCCTGATGAGCGGGAGAGGTGTGAACGTTTCCGTTACGGTTTCGTGACGAATGTGAAGACTTTCATGCTTGCTGCTGAGTATATGGATATTGATGTGCTGGTGAGTAGAGCGAAGGACATTGAGCAGAACTTGGGACTGTCTTCCAGAGGTGTTAGTTCTAGCTCGGGCAAGAGAGCTGCTGAGTATAGTTCCGGTGGTGGACGAAACAAGAGAGGACGAGATAAGAGGTATCAGTCTTCTACTAGGCGTGGTAATGGAGGATATGGTGCGCCTGTTTAGGGAGATAGGATGAGAGCTGATCAGAACACGTGCTGGACGTGTGGATCACGTGGTCATTTGAGGCGAGATTGTCCTCGAGCAGCGAGGGAGGTTCAGGCTCCTGTAGTGACTGGTAATTCATGCTGGAATTGTGGTTCGGCATACCATATGAGGAGGGAGTGTCCTTTGTTGGCCGGTGGTGGTCAGGGACGTGCTCCTGGGGTAGTTGCACCACAGAGAGGTCGTGGGCGCGGCCGTGGTAACTTCCAGCGTAGAGATGATGGTGGGAGAAATGTGGCGCATGTGGTGGCTGTTCAACCTGAGCGAGGTGACCATGCTCGAGTGTATGCTCAGCGAGAGGGGAGGAATGATACGGATGTGATCGCATGTACCCAGGGCCGGTCCTGACTATTTTTTGGCCCGGGGCGAAATTAAAAAAATAGGCCTCTAATTTAATTTTTTTAAATACGTAATATAAAAGTTCTATTTATTAAATTAAACAAATAATAATTCATTACGATCTTAAAAATATCAAAAATATATTTAAACATACAAATACTTATAACAATAGCACCTGTGAAATGGGAAGATCCTCGATCGAAATATTTATATACTAAATCCGCAACACCACCTAATTAAACTTTAAAACAATAGTACATGTAAACATATGAAAAAGATAATAAACATTTGAATCACATCTTATAAAACTACCAAATATTAAAAGATTCAAGCGTATTAAACAAAAATAAATAAAACAAACGTAACTATAATTTAGAAATATATAAAAAAAAAGAAAAAATAGAAACATGATCTTACCAAAAATTTTAAGAACAAATTTCAATAGGATTCAAGCACCACGATTGATGATAAGTAATTGTAATTTTGTGTTTGTGAGAAATATGAAAAATTAAAAAGTGAATAACAATTTTCAGATGAGTTGCAAAATATAGAAGAGAAAAGAAGAAATGTAGGATTATTATATTTGAATTTTTTCCACCCAATAAGCATTAAAGAGAAAAAAAATGACGTTAAAAAATTCTCCATTAATATGGAAAATCTAAAAATATGGTAAATTGATGGTGGTTAGAATTTGAAAAGACATAGTTTAACAATTTAGTTGGATTTTCATTTAAATTTTTGGAAAGATATATTTAATGAGTGTTTCGTGGGAATTAAAATTATTATTACCATTATTATAAAAATCTATAATGTCAATTAATAGGTTAATAAATTTATGGGCCCCATCCTTTTACTTATACAGTTTTTTTTAATTTATTATCAAAAATAATAAATATATTATACTAAGATTTTTTAAAAAAACTTATGGGCCCTGGGCGGGTGCCCCTTCTGCCCCGGCCCAGGGCCGGCCCTGCATGTACCTTTACTTTGCAATCCTTATCATTACTTTCCTTGATTGATTTTGGATCTACACACTCATACATATTGCGTGAACATGCTCAATTGCTTGGTTTACCTGTTGAGTCTTTGGATGTTGGTATCCGTGTAACTAGCTCCTTTGGTGAGACCGTTGTGACACGGAGGTTGTATAGAAGATGTCCTTTGGTAGTGCAAAACCATGTTTTTCTTGTTGATGTCATGGAATTTCCATTTTATGGTTTTGATGTAATCCTTGGAATGGATTGGCTTGTTGAACATCGAGTTTTGGTGGATTTTGAGAGAAATCGAGTTTTGTTGAAGCTTGCAGATGATTACGAGGTTATGGTGTTTTGTGAGAATGTGAAGTTTCTTGCCAATGTGGTGTCTTCGTTCGAAGCAAGCCGTATGTTGAGGCAAGGCTGTAAGGCGTATCTGACCTTTGTGATGAATCCTAGATCTAAGGAGTTACGAGTTCAGGATATCAAGACTGTGCGGGAGTTTCCTAGAGTGTTTCCGGAGGAGTTACCTGGATTGCCTCCTAATCGAGAGGTGGAGTTTGGGATTGAGTTGTATGAAAACACAACTCCTGTGTCCATTACTTCTTACCGAATAGCACCTAAGGAGTTGAAGGAGCTGAAGACGCAAATTCAGTAGTTGCTTGATCGTGGTTTCATTCGGCCGAGTGTGTCACCTTGGGGTGCACCGGTCTTGTTTGTGAAGAAGAAGGATGGCACTATGAGAATGTCCATCGATTACCGTCAGCTAAACAAGTTGACTATCAAGAATCGATATCCTCTGCCGATGATTGATGATCTTTTTGATCAATTTCGGGGGGCGACTGTGTTCTCTAAGATTGACTTAAGGTCAGGTTATTACCAGCTCAAGGTGAAGGATGTGGATGTGCCAAAAACAACCTTCAGAACGAGGTATGGGCATTATGAGTTCCTTGTGATGTCGTTTGGTTTGACGAATGCTCCTGCAGCTTTTACGGACATGATGAATAGAGTGTTCCATGAATACTTGTACAAGTTTGTCTTGGTGTTCATTGATGATATCCTTGTGTACTCTCGTACCGAGGAGGAGCATGAAGGGCATTTACGGATTGTGTTGTAGGCGCTGTTGGAGAATCAGATTTATGCTAAGCTGAGCAAGTGCGAATTCTGGCTTAGGGAAGTTGTTTTCTTTGGTCATGTGGTTTCTGCTGAGGGGATTCGTGTTGATCCTCAGAAGAATGAGGCGGTGATGAATTGGAAGCCTCCTAAGTCTGTTCATGAAGTTCGTAGTTTTCTTGGGTTGGCAGGATACTACTGGAGGTTTGTGGATGGATTTTCAAAGATTGCTGCACCTTTGACGAAGTTGTTGCAGAAGGATGTCAAGTATGAGTGGACAGAGGCAAGACAGCAAGCTTTTGAGAAGCTTAAGGCAGCTTTGACGCAAGCTCCTATCTTGGTTCATCCTGAATCAGAGAAAGAGTTAGTGGTGTACATCGACACATTCTATGTTGGTTTGGGGTGTGTGTTGATGCAAGAGGGTAAGGTTGTGGCTTATGCATCGTGCCAGTTGAAGGTGCATGAGCGCAATTATCCTATGCATGATATTGAGTTAGCTGCGATGATCTTTGCTTTGAAAATTTGGAGACATTACCTGTATGGTGAGAAGTGTACTGTGTACACGGATCACAAAAGTTTGAAGTATCTGATGTCTCAAAAAGAGTTGAATCTTAGGCAACGGCGTTGGGAGGAGTTGCTTATATATTACGATTTGACGATCGAGTACCATCCGGGAAAAGCTAATGTTGTAGCGGATGCCTTGAGTAGAAAAGTGGCAGTGGAGTTGAGGGTTATGTTTGCCAGCTTGAGTATTTCGCGAGATGGGGGTCTTGTGGCTGAATTGCAAGTGAAACCATCTTTGGTTCAGTTGATAAAGGACAAACAGTTGTAGGATGATTCTTTGGTGCCACATGTGCAGGATATTGTTGAGGATAGACCATCGAATTTTTGTTTTAATGATGATGGGGTTCTATGTTTTGGAAGTCGGATAGTAGTGTTGAATGATGCTAAGTTGAGGCGTACTATTCTGACTGAAGCTCATAATAGTCCTTTTGCTATGCACCCTGGTAGTACTAAGATGTATCGTGATCTTAGAGATGAGTACTATTGGGTGGGATTAAAGAAAGATGTTGCTGAGTATGTGAGCAAGTGCATTGTTTGCCAGCGAGTTAAGGCTGAGCATCAATTTCCTTCTAGGTTGTTGCAACCGTTGAGGATTCCTGAGTGGAAGTGGAAAAGGATTACCATGGACTTTGTGTCTTGTTTGCCTTTGTCGCCATTGGAAAAGAATTCGGTGTGGGTGATTGTGGATCGCCTTACGAAGTGTGCGCATTTCTTACCTGTGCATACTACGTATACCTTGGACAAGCTTGCATAGTTGTACATTGCTGAGATTGTGCGACTGCATGGTGTGCCAAAGTCTATAGTGCCGGATAGAGATCCGAGGTTGCCGCAAGAGTTGGAAAAGATTCATGATGTGTTTCATGTCTCTATACTTTGGAGGTATAGATCGGTTCCTTCGCATGTTATGCCTGTGGAGGAAGTGGAGTTGAATCTAGATTTGACCTATGACGAGGAGCCGATTGAAATTCTGGATTCGGACAGTAAAGTTCTTCGAGGCAAGACCATTGAATTGGTTAAGGTGTTGTGGAGGCATCGTGGTGTTGAGGAAGCCACGTGGGAAAGAAAGGATGATATGATGAAGCAGTTTCCGCACCTTTTTCCTCCAGGTAATTTTTGAGGACAAAATTTCTTAAGGGGGGGGGGGGGAGAGTTGTAACACCCTATTTTGGGCTTAGAAGTTTAGGGTCTGAACCGGACCGGTCTGATTTTCGGTTCGAATATAAAAGGAGGTTTTAGCGAAAGCCTAGTTCGAGATACTTTAAAAATATGGAAAAATATCTAAAAATTCTCTTTTAATATATATAAGAGAGTGGTGAAATAAATTTTACAAAATAAGGTTTGGAAATACTACATTTTGGAGTAGTGACTAAAATGCGATTTTTGAAACGTTAGGTGGTGACTGTTTTGTAAGGATTGAAACTTTGAATCTTTAAGGAGCTAATTTACCCAAAAATGATTTCTCCAGATTTTTCTTTAATTTGAGTGAATTAATTAATGTTTTAATTAATTAAATGAGAAGAGAAACCACCTTTTGGAAAAATCATAACTACTTTTTCCTAAAACTTTCTCATTTCTTTTTCTCTCAAAATTCCATCATCCAAATACTCTCCTCCAGCAACTCTTGCTTTGATTTACACTTCAATTGATGAGATTTCTATCATCAATTCATTCCTAATCAATCTTGCATCAAATCCTTTTGATTTCCTCATTGAATTTTCAAGAAAATTAGCACAAATCAAGGAGAAATCACCATTTAGAGGTAAGATTGTTCTTCTCCTCTAAATACTCAGTTCTTTATTGAAATTCCAAAGTTATTAATCCTTAATTAAAATTTTGTAAATGGTTTTGATAATAGAATCTTGATTTTGGCTTAAAACTCAAGATTTGGAAGAAATCTTGAAGAATTTCGTTGTGATTGTTTGGGCTCTATTTTGAGATGATTCTTAAATGTATTTTGGATGTCTAATGATGTGTAAATGAGGTTTTATCAATGCAATCCCGAATAGGTTGAATTTCCTAAGCTTTTTCTTATGAAAATGGTGGTTTTTGAGGTGATCTTGGTGTTCTGTTATAGCTGGAGGTATAAGGACGAGTTTAGGTTCATTTTAGATGTTGATTGATGTTAAGAAATGGTTAGAAGTGATGGATCTTGGCTGGGTTAAGTTTTGGAAGAGTTTGGGGGTGATTTCGGTTGTGTTTGGTAGCCTAAATGTTGGCTTTAGGTAGAGCAGCGGGTTTAAGTGTGTTGGCTGAAGATTTCAATTCATGATGACGCATTAATCCTCTGCTTTGATGTGTTTAAAACAAGGGAGACATCTTCGGACACTTGTGGAGTTGATCTGGAGGCTTGATCGGCGTTTCGACAAGCTTGCGAAACGGAATTGGTGAGTGGAGTTGGGTTTCCAGCTTTGAAATGAATGTTTGAAGGTTGTGGGAGCTTAGTGTAAGTCTAAGCAACTTAACTAAGCTCAAGAGTAAGTTTTCAGAGAAACTCTCTTGGATGGGCCATGAAGTGGTTCGATGCATTGATTGTATTTGCATGTTTAAATTCTGTTTTGAAAGCATGGTTTATCATGATTAGTGCTGGTTTTGAAAGCCATGTGATGAAGGATGCTCAAGGTAAGAGATCCTTGGTTTGTCATATTGTAAATATGGATTTGATGTATAGTGATGCATGATGTTTAAATGGCTTTGTTTAATGCTTTAAAACAATGAGTTGTTGATGTTATATGATGCATATTGGCGAGTGATGTAATGGTTTTAAAGTAATTGAATCAAATATAGTTAGCCGGCTATAGGATTGGGTGCACCGTGAA